>JAOQMS010000008.1:39237241-39262541 GCA_027563885.1 Erythroxylum longipes | reverse complement strand
TAGTCTTTTCAAGCTATTAGCCTGATATTCTCAAGTGTTTAGTCAATATACCAAAACAACCAATCACAATAAAAAAACAAGATCAGTATAAAAATATAATAAAATTACTAAAAATAAATAATTAAGGAGATAAGGAAAAAGAGAACAATTATAATTTATAGCAATTAAGTCCTTTTTAATTTATATCTACTTTGCAAGTTCAATCAGGGATCCACTATGATTTTTCTTTGCTAGGTGAAGTAAATCATTGTTAATGGACATTTTATATTAATTTTCGATACATAGTTTACTTAACTCTTGTCCATTTAATTTTTAAATTCCACTAATTAAAATTTATTTGTTTTAATTTTAGGCACATATTGGATTTGGAATGTTCAAAAGCACCAAGCAAGAAAAGCTCTAAGAAAACATTAACGCATGCATGTTTTTACATGCAAGAATGTGATTTAATGGACAAGCTGGCCAGGACAAAATGACAACGTAGAGAATAAGAGAAGAGAGCAGCAGTCACGCAGAACCGTGGAGGGAGGTTAAAAGCATGAGTGGAGACCAGAGTGTGCGTGAGAGAAGGCTGGAGCAACGTGAAAAAATAGAAAAATAGCGTGAGTGGAGAACAGTAATGTGCGTGAGAGAGGGCAGGAGTAGCGTCAAAAAATAGGAAAGTAGCGTGAGTGGAGTAGCAACTGAAAGAAGAGCAGTTGGTAGAGGTGAAGACATGTTGAACTGGAGAAAATACTCTCCACTCACACACGTTATAGTAGTTGTGACAAGAGGACATGAAAGTGTGATAGAAGAAAATAAAAGCAAGAGAAGAGTTGCAGTGTTGTGATGAATGTGAAATAGGAAAGAGGGAGATAGTTGCAGTAGCAAAGAGAGCTTCAGCAGATGAGACGTTCTGCCACAGTTTTGCATGAACAAAAGGTGGAATCAACGGTAGCGGTAGAAGAGGTCGACATTAGAGAATTTTTTTGGACAGCAACAATCGTTCCTCTCGAAGATTATATATCGGGTGTTTTATTTTTACTTTGTTTTTTATTTCGTATTTATTTTAATTGTGTGGATTTAATTAATGCATCCATATATTATGACCATGATTTATGTTACATTGATGAATATGTGTAAGTAAGTTTTTCTTTTCGGTTAAGGTTGAGATTGATATTGGATTAGGACAATTTTTGTGGTCTTGATTTTTGCTTGATTGAATGCATATTTAGTCATAATTTAGTTTGATCACCTAGATTAAGACCTTACATGATTAAATGCCATAACCAATGAGATTTAATTTTTTGGAAAATTAATCAAGCGAGATACTTGAGACTAAAGTGTAGACCAACTTTAGGATCTTGTGTGAGGATACCTAGGATTAATGAACTTAGCTTTAGGCTTCTTGAATTGTCACCTTTTATTCTGAAATATCTATGAACCAAGTGGGTAACTCAGATTTGGAAGAGAAGGGAACTCCCGTGAACATTGGGTTTGACTTGCTTTAGTGAAATAATTCCTAAATCAATCCATCATTACAATTTTTAGTGTCCAATTCAGTTAAAATCTGATACTTTAACCGATTTTTGTCATTTGGTTAAATCTAGTTGTTTTAATTCATACCTTGCATTTTTCATATTTCCTTGATTTGCTTACTTTAATTTATTTTATTTTTAAATTAATCAATTCTTAATCGTCCGAGTAATTTTTCATCGTTCAATTTAATTGTCTTGCGTGTTGGAATTCCCTTAGGTATGATATCCGGTTCTTACCTTTTTGTATTACTTGTCGACAGGGTGCATTTGCCTCTATTCGATTTAAATAGAATTTAATTTATATTGTTTTGTTTAAACCGTAATAAGTTTTTGGCGCCGTTGTTGGGGATATAAATTCCTTATTGTGAGTCATTAGTTTAAACAGTGTTAATTGTCTCATTTTTAATTCTTGCTTCGTTGTTCATTTGCGTATTTTAGTTGTTTGCTTGATTGCTTCAATTTGGTGTGTTTTTAATTCTTAGCTCTATTATTATTATTTATTTTTTTCTTATTTTCATTTTTTATGCTCACTCTTGGTCAAAAGCCCGAGAATTTGCTACTTGATACTGAGATTGAAAAAACTGCTCGTAGATTGCACAAGGAAACCAGATTGGCTCGAAATAGTAACACAGAAGAAAGGATTAGAGAAGATCAGTTTGTAGAGATGGAAACATGATGAGGAGCTGATAGCACGTCCTGACAAGAGAAGGGAGTTGACTATGATGGATTTGACTATGGGATACAATAATAGACCCATGCCTCCCATTATAAGGTCAACGATCACAGCTGCGAGTTTGAGATTCCTCACAGCATTACATCCATGGTGAGAGCATCTTAGTTTAAAGGATTACCTTTGGAGGATCCAAACACTCATTTGGAGACCTTTTCTGGATATTTGTGATTTGTTCAAGCAGAATGGAGTGTCGAATGATGCAGTGAGATTAAGGTTATTCCCATTTTCCTTAAAGGATAAGGCCAGAACATGGTTGGCCAGTTTGCACTCAGGATCAATTACTACATGGGATGAGATGATGAGATTATTTCTGGCTAAATTTTTCCCTCCTTCCAAGGTTGCAAAGATGAAGAATGAGATCACTTCCTTCACACAATATGAAAATGAAAGTCTATATGAAGCGTGGGAGCGATTTCGGGATATGTTGACACAATGTCCTAGTTATGAGTTCTCTACATGGCAGATGGTCAATACTTTTTATACAGGAATGACCTCATCGACTAGGAGTACCATAGATGCTGCAACAGGAGGTAGTTTAATGAGAAAGACGCCAGATCAAGCCTACAGGTTGATTGATAAGATGGCTACTAGCAGCTTTCAGTATCATACAAAAAGGCATCCCAGACGACCTACAGGAGCTCGTGTAGTAGACAATATAGTGGCTTTATCAGCTCAGATGGATGTTTTGACGAAAAAGCTGGATAATTTGATGCACAGTGTTAAAAGAGGAGCTAGTTATTTATTGAGGAGTTGTGCCATAGGCGAGCATTGTGGTGGAGATTCCCATGCATCTTCTGAGTGTCAAGTTGGGAATCCTTTTACTCAAGAGACAGAAGAGGCCCATTATGTGGGCAATTATAACAAACAGCAAGGGGATCCATATTTTAATACCTACAACCCAGGGTGGAGGAATTATCTAAATTTCTCTTAGCGTAATGATTAGGTGGCAGAACCACAGTCATCCAATGTTCAAAGACAGCCACCTCCAAGTTTCAAAGCTCCTAATCTTACGCCAACAGAGAAATCTAATCTCAAAGAGCTACTCTCGAAGTACATTTCCACTACCGAGGTTAGGATGCAGAACCAAGAATCTTCTATCAGACATTTGGAGAATCAGATGAGGTAGATTGCAAGTTTGTTAAATGAAAGACCTTTGGGTTCATTGCCTAGCACTACTGAGGCCAACTCGAAAGAACATGCAAAGGCAATCTTATTGAGGAGCAGCAGACAACTTGAAGAAGTTAAGGAGAAGTAGAAGGATAAAGAGGTGGAAAATAGTGAAGAAGATGAGAGTCGGGAGAGTGGCAAGGAGGCCAAGGAAGCACCAGCTGAAAAGGAGGATCATCCAAGGTTATTTGCTAACCCCATCACACATCTGGTAAGACCTCGGATTCCTTATCCTCAAGGGTTGAAAGGTACGTAGTTAGATAAGCAATTTGGTCTTTTTCTCGAGATATTTAAAAAATTGTATATAAACATTCCTTTTGTTAAGGCCATAGCGCAGATGCCTTCTTATACTAAGTTTTTAAAAGAAATTTTGTCTAATAAGATTAATACATTTCTTTGAGTTGTTTTGAATTTTCTTTAGGTTTGCGTGGTTGGTGACAAAGAGTTCTTGGATGATTTTTTACAGGGAAGTTTCTTCTTCCTCTTTTCCCTCTTTGTGTTTGATTGTTGATTACTTGAACATTAGGGATAATGTTCATATTAAATGTGTAGGGGGGGTTGAGATTATGTGCATGATGATGTTTATAATATTGATGTTGATGTTGAGAGATACATACTTGAATGGCTGCGACTCTTTTGGTAGCTAGCTTGGGTTCTATTTGTGATGAATTAAACCATACGATTCTGTCAAAGTAGTTGGAAGGAGAATTAAGTTGTATGAGTGAACTTGGATTAGGCAGCTTGAGAGGATAGTGAACCATGTGGATTGATTGAAGTAGTTGATTGCATAAACTTAGTCAATAACTGATGCTGAGTGATGAAGCAATGTATAGAGCTTTGATGGATTTTCATTTGAACATATGTGAGGCCTTGAGCTATATGACTACATCTCATAGTCATTTATTTTTTTTGTTGTATGTGGGGCTTCCCTATATGGATTACCTTCAGAACTTGCTCTGAACCTATTGGATACTGCTAGTTACATGCTTTATGGACATGATAAAGGCCTTCTTTGTTTTTAACCTTTACTTTAAATAACCTACCAAGTCATTTTTCCCTTGTTACCCCTTTTGAGCCTTTCACTTTGTTGTGTTTTTGTATTAATCACATTGAATTAAAACCTAAAAATCTTTTAGCCTGACCCTTTCACAAGTTGAATGAAGTACTAAGTATTTGATGTCCTTGACTTAGGAACTTTTGTTTTATACGCTATTTTGAGATGTTTTAGAGGTACATCTACTCATTTGTTGTTGATTTGTGCTACTACTATCTTTCTACATGTTTATTATTACCAAAAAATACAAAAGAAAAAAAGAGAAAAAAGATCAAACAGCGCATTGGAGAGTGATGAGTAGTTGTAATCATGTGTTTTTATTTGCTTGCTTTTGATCAAAGATATTTACCTTTGATTTTATTTATATGCATTGATGAAAATATTGTGATACATGTTGTAGCTTGATACTTGAGTTTGCCGAAGTTTAAGGGGTTGCAAGCACTTGATTTTCGTTAGGATTGTAAGCACTTGACTTTCGTTGAAAATAAAATGACAGAATACGTTGGTTATGATCTAAGTTAGTTGCTTGAGGACAATCAACAATTCAAGTGTGGGATATTGTTAATGGACATTTTATATTGATTTTCGATACATATTTTACTTAACTCTTGTCCATTTAATTTTTAAATTCCACTAATTAAAATTTTTTGTTTTAATTTTAGGCACATATTGGATTTGGAATGTTCAAAAGCATCAAGCAAGAAAAGCTCTAAGAAAACATTAACGTGTGCATGTTTTTGCATGCAAGAATGTGATTTAATGGATAAGCTGGACAGGACAAAATGACAACATAGAGAATAAGAGAAGAGAGCAACAGTCATGCAAAATCATAGAGGGAGGTTAAAAGCATGAGTGGAGAATAGAGTGTGCGTGAGAGAGGGCTGGAGCAGCGTGAAAAAATAGAAAAGTAGCATGTGTGGAGAACAGTAAGTTTCATTAGAGAGGGCTGGAGCAGCATGAAAAAATAGAAAGGTAGCATGAGTGGAGTAGCAACTGAAAGAAGAGCAGCTGGTGGAGATGAAGACACGTTGAATTGGAAAAATACTCTCAACTCACACACGTTACAGCAGCTGTGGCAAGAGGACATGAAAGCGTGATAGAACAAAACAAAAGCAATAGAAGATTTGCAGTGTTGTGACGAATGTGAAATAGGAATGATGGAGATTGTTGCAGTAGCAAAGAGAGCTTCAGTGGGTGAGATGTTCTGCCATGGTTTTACATGAACAAAAGGTGGAATTAACGGTAGCGGTAGAAGAGGTCGACATTAGAGAATTGTTTTGCACAGCAACAATCGTTCCTCTCGAAGATTATATATTTGGTGTTTTACTTTTTACTTTTTTTATTTCGTATTTATTTTAATTGTACGGATTTAATCAATGCATCTATATATTATGACCATGATTTATGTTACATTGATGAATATGTGTGAGTAAGTTTTTCTTTTTGGTTAAGGTTAAGATTGATATTAGATTAGGACAATTTTGTGGTATTGATTTTTTCTTGATTGAATGCATTTTTAGTCCTAATTTTGTTTGATCACCTAGATTAAGACCTTAGATGATTGAATGCCATAACCAATGAGATTTAATTTTTTGTAAAATTAATCAAGCTACATACTTGAGACTAAAGTATAGACCAACCTTAGGATCTTGTGTGAGGATACCTAGGATTAACGAACTTAGTTTTAGGCTTCTTGAATTGTCACCTTTTATTCTAAATTATCTATGAACCAAGTGGGTAACTCAAATTTAGAAGAGAAGGGAATCCCCATGAACATTGGGTTTGACTTGCTTTAGCAAAGTAATTCCTTGATCACTCCATCGTTACAATTTTTAGTGTCCAATTCAGTTGAAATCTGATACCTTAACCGATTTTTGTGATTTGATTAAATCTAGTTGCTTTAATTCATACCTTGCATTTTTCATATTTCCTTGATTTGCTTACTTTAATTTATTTTATTTTCAAATCAATCAATTCTTAATCATCAGAGTAATTTTTCATCGTTTAATTTAATTGTCTTGCGTGTTAGAATACCCTTGGGTACAATATTTGGGTCTTACCATTTTATATTACTTGTCGACGGGGTGCCTTTGCCTCTAGTTGGTTTAGATACAATTTAATTTATATTATTTTGTTTAGACCGTAACGATCATCATAACTCATCTTTTCAAGGTACAAGACAAACCTTACAAGATTTAAGTGTTTAAACTCTTTCTAATAAACTCTTAATCTTCGTAATCAAACAAATTTTGATCTCTTTCTAACATACTCCTAAGCCTTAATCACACAAACTATCTCAAATGTTACACAACTTATAATACAACAAAGCTTTATATCACCAAAATATACTAATGCAAAGCTTTGATCCTTGTAGTACTTAATTCTCTTTGTTGAATTTTATTTCTTCTACATTCTTCGGCTTTAAGAAACCCACTTTATTTGATTACCCATCACATATGCAAACAAATATTTCTTATCTGCAGCACTATAAAAGAATATAATTCTTCTTCTAGGCATTTTTTGGAAATTAAAGGAATTGTATTTCCAAAAAATTAGGTAAATAAACCTTAAAAAGTCTTTAATATAATGAGGTTGAATAATTTCAATAGGTTGGCTAGTTTAATAGTTACAATAGACCAAAGGTTAACTAATCATTCCAAAAGTGGAATGAGAACAAAACTTTTTATTTGATTTCCTCAATGTCAAGATCACTTTAAATTCAATAGTATGATTGATGCATTAACATAATAAAATATAAACATAAATCACACATTATTATATAGCTTGATCATTTTCTTGTAGTTTCCTTCCAACTATTTTTGAAACTAATTTATCATAAACTGACAAAGCCTCGTAAGACTAGTCAAGATAAATTAGACTACTTCTATAGCATTGGTGAGTCCAGGTCGATCCCACAAAGAGTGTGTGTAAAGCTTTTTAAATGAAATTAAACGGTGTTTAGGTTATAGGAGGTTGGTTGGTTTATCAAACAAGAAAATAAAATGAAGCTAAACTAACAAAAATAAATTAAAGAAAACATACAAAAATGATGAAAGTGCTGAATTCGTTAGCGACCTAGTTCTTTGGTTCAGTCTCGACCTACACCTAATTAAACATATTTCATTGAATTGTTTTCTTCATATCTCCATTTGAACTATTAGTCATAGATTAACAAGAAGTATTATTAATCCCAGTTTTTCTTTAGGTACTAGTTAATTAAGAAGAGCTTGTTAATTAACCTTAGCTATCGGATAACCTAGGAGACGCTCACTAAGTTTAATTAGACAGCCACCTTACAAGTGAGAAAAATAGACGAATCTAAGCAATAATCACACAAGATTGGATTATTTAACCTAGGTTATGTTATCCATAATGATCACAAACCATTAATGGCTACAAATGAATAGGAAAAATAATGATTATGTATTGTATTCGATTCTAGCAATGGGTTCTTGCATAAAAACAATCAAATAGAGCATTCAATCATTCTGACATAAGACCCAAACAATATAAAACAATCAATCCATAAGAGAGAAAGAAATAACAAATATAAGGAAAGAGTGCTTCACTGGGTCGTCGTCGTCAATATCCCCGTTGAACCAACATTAGGAAACTACTCTTCCATGTGTCTATCTATAGGTGAGAGCTTTATCATACTCTCTTCTCTCTCGAAGGCTCCTGAAGCTTCAACCCCGAAAACACTCCAAAACTTTCAATAAACCCTCACTTCATCATATGTTTATTTATATTAAAAATTGGGAAGCAGCGTATATGTGAGATTCACGACTATGACATGTTGAGTCATAGGCGTGACTCTAAGTCATAGGTCGAGCCCATGCAAGGTGAGTCTCGGCCATGACATATTATGTTAAGGCTATGCACCATTATTCACACCCATGACACTTTATGTCATGGCCGTGACTTGCATTCTCATGACTTTTCTCTTCATCTTCATACATTTTCTTGTCTCCTCTTGCTCTAACCCTTCTTCTTCTTATTCTAAGGAGACAAAGTATTGTGAATCTTCAGAAAATGACTCAAATGTAGTGCTTTTGACTCACTTTAGCTCTTTCGCTTCTAAATTGTGCCTAAAACTACATATAAGTCAAAGCGAGTATCTTAAGCACTTTCCTAGCGATATTAACTAAATGTTATTGAATAAATTCATTTATCAATTAATCACATATCAATTTCCCTCACAATTAGCTTTTGTCCGTCCTTGGGTAAAATATCAAAATAAAGCTTATAGACCCAAAACATTGACTCATTTTCTATATGTTCCAAGAATACACAATCATAAATAAAGATGAATGACTTTCAAAAATCATAGCAAGAACTTAAAATTCCAATCTTTTACTTACGATTAATCAATATTAAATACCTTTAAAAACTGAATAATCTAATAATCAATTTGGAAAATGTGTTTAAACAAGATATGTTCATGGGTACACTCAACATCATTCATGATCATGTGATTACAAAACTTTGCCTATCATTTTATTTCTCCACCACTAAGGCTCATATGCAAAATCATAGATCAAAGGACTTTTCAAGGTTGTAATGTGGGCAAAGGTAAGGTGAGATGTATTTCGGTCAAGTAGCATGAAAGCCATTAAAGCTAGTGAAACAAAGCAACACTCAATGTGACATCAAGTACAAAACCAACATTCCTTTACAATTATTGTACACCAACTCTGATGAATGAAACAATGATGTTTCGCCACTCAAACTCAAGCTCTCACACATAAACCATATGAAACATAACTAATCAAAAGGGATCACTCATAAGGATTGATGATAATATTACATTGAACTATAATGAGTGAATCTTCTACGACAACATCTTCCTCATATCTAACATACCCAAACAACCCATTCAATACAATTTTAGGAGGATGCATTAATCATAAACAACTTTTCAACATATATGCACTTCCTCCTTGATAAATTTATTTAAACATTTTTCCTTTTCTTTCTTTCTTTCTTTTTCTTTTCTTTTCTTTTGCTTTTCTCTTTTCTTTCTTTCTTTTCTGTTTTCTTATACAAATTAAAAGAAACTACATCAATATGGGAATTTCAATGATAAGAAATAAAATAGCATCCCAACATTATAACTAACTTAACTCATATATACACCTCCACACTTATACTTTTGTACATCCACAACTCAACAATCAACAAATGCTTCACTAGGTTTATGGATTAGGTGAGACATTTGGTTAAGTTTAAAAGCATATAATGTGGTTAGTACATAAAGAATAGGTAAATAAAGCTCAAGGGGGCTTAACAAGGGAAAATCATGTTAATAGGGTAGGCTATTTGGCTAATGTAGTTCAGAAAAGCAAAGAACGCCTAATCATTTCCATGTTAATGCATGTTATAAAAATGTGGTCTGGAACAGAAAATCAAGGCAAAGTTAGTATGTAAATGTCATGAAGATCAAAAATTATCAAACGACAATGAGACTGATATGTATGTGTCAGTATATTAATGTAACACCCCACTCTCGCAAGATACGTACCCAACACCCTGAGTGATGTCCGAGTGCGTACCCCGCAAGGGTGGCATGCTAAAACAATCAAACACTTGAAACTTGGTACAAATTTTTTTTGTCGCTCAAGCGTATGTGGAAATTAATAATTAGTTAGGTCCATTTTATTCATAAACTTTTTCAATCACAAGGGTTACAATCATTTCACAAATCATCTGAATTTCATTAGTCACTAAGGCCCATTATGCATACAAAATATTTAAATTCATAGTTGTTATTACATCACAAAATCATTTACAAACATTTCTCACTCGGAAAGTTATTATAAACATAATGTTCAAATACACATTGTACAAAAATTACGGAATATACAAATTTATACAAAAATAAGAAAGTACAAATACAGAAGCGAACTAATCCTGACCTCTATTTCTTACTCAAAGGTAACGTTTAGACTCCAGTTGATTTAACTGGGTGTTTCCTCTGAGCCTGAAAAATATGTTGCAAATTGGGGTGAGTTTTGCGAACTCAGTGAGTGGACCATCCTCGATGGCTCACTCAATCATATAACACATTAAATCCTGTAATCACATAATTCACATCATTTCACTAATCAACTTGTTGAATCACATACACTTCATATTCCCTTAATTCATGTTTCACATCAGAAATCGTTCAAACTATTTATTTCAATCATTTAATTTATACATATCAAATGTATATGCAATGCTCATAAGACTCACTTTCAATTGTTATTGTTGTGACTGAGTGCCTGTAACTGTCCAATATCTATTATGGATACCGGGCTCATTAATAACTGTTCCTTATCCATTGGGGATACATGGCTCATTTTACACAGTGAGCTAGAGGCTCTTACTACATTCTGAGCTTTAAGATCTCTTTCGGTGGCTACTCAGGTCACTATCTTTCATGAATTCATGTAATGGAATGCACCAATCACATATGGTCAATCAGCCACTTTCACATATCATTGGACCTTAGTCCAGCATTCAACATTTAAGTTGAGAATCACTTTTTCATTCTTATGCATATTCACTTTCTTCTTCGGAACTAGATCCGACATTTAACAATCAATTTATGTATCATAAATTTCATCAAATTCACATGCAAGGAGCACTTCAATGTTCCCACATATTTCAAACTCCTCAGACATTCAATGTCCAGAATCAGAACAATCACATTCACATTGCATACTCATTCAATACATAATACAAACAGAACAATCAGTAAGTAAGACCATCTAGGTCGACTCACAGTATGCTCCAAATTAGCAATAGCTTGTCTGGATGTGGATGTTCTATCTTGTGTATCAACATCATATAATACACATTTACACACGTTATTAATTGCACAATCATATGAACACTCAATCATAAACATAAGTATATGTGTTGTGTATAATGTATGCTCAATGACAATCTCGGGTACATTATTAAAATTCACATCTTATGCACATTCTCATTTCATAATTCAGATACGTATAATTGAACTTAGGTTTTCACTTCATTTGTACATGATCATTCTAAGTTCACCATTCAACCTTTACCTTTTATATGTGTCTAGCTTATTCTTAAGCTTACACCTCCAAAAACACTTAGTTCTGCTAATATCATAATCCAATTTCTTGTCATTTCTTTTCTAACATTATATGCTCTCAGAATACTCAATTCTCATTCACATTTACTTAATAAATATTACTCTACTCCTTAAAATCATAACTATAATCATATGCGCATCTTCATTCTCATTATGCTTATGCATTTGGTACTTTGATATCATCCATTCATTCACTAAGTTATAAACCCAATTATCACTCCCAACATATCACACATTAGTAACTTAATCAGGGAATCATTCTAGGTTCATTCCAAATCCCATTTAGGCCTTAATTAAGACCAATTGACCCGTGAATATTTGTTAGCAGGACATCCATGTCTGTTAAGTGGACCTTTACGGGTCTCTTATAGAAACTTAATTTTGGCCCTTTATAAATCAAAATATCCTCTCTGAGTCTTCATAAAAGTTGTATATCTCGAAGTCCTTTTTAAAACCATACCTAAATTACCTCAATAAGAGCTCTACATAAAAAGTTATGCCTCTTGTCCAAAAGCATATCCAAGCGCAACACATTTTCCAGATTCTAACTCTTTACTTACTACATTCACTACCTTAAGCTTGTCTATCATTTATAAATTAATTTCTCCTCATTTTCCTATCATTATAACTCTATTTCAACTCAATATCATCCATAAACAAATTTATAGCCCATGATTGATCATGAACACTAATAACAGAACAAAACCCATTATGTATCCAGTTTTTCTGCACTTTTTCCTACACCTAGTACTCAACTTCAAATGAAAATTCAAAACTCTTAAAGACAAAATTTGAATTCTATGTCTTCATGAAAAATGTACTCATTTGGATATCTACAGAATAAGTTATGGCTAAATTACAGATGCATAATCAATGGAAAATGTTACAACTAATATTTTTCCGGTACACTTTAAACAACATTATCATTTTATCTCTAAACTTTCATCCTAGTTCTTCCCTTTTCAAGACACTACACTTGCCTTTTCTTTAAATTCAAATCTCTATCCAATCCAGGTGTAACAACCAATGATCCATTTTTGTATCCATCAAAATCAGAACATAACAATATCCATTCGCAAATAAATTTTTCTGCACTTCTTTCTACATCCATTAAGGATTCATTCTAACTTTAAATCATCTCTACAAGAACTTATAGATCATTAATCATCATACATGTAAAAGAAAAACATTAATCTACCCACAAAACTCACTCACATTTTTGAATATACCCATCCTCAATTTACGAACATTTAACTTCTAACTATCATCAAATCATGTTTCATTCTTCAAATCAAGAAAAGTGATGCTTATACTTACTTTATTTACCCAAGGCTTCTTCAAAAGTCTCCAAGAACCCTAGCTCCTTCAACATACACAAAAATCAACTTTCAAAGTGAAATGGGTTAGGTATTTTAGCAACAAGAAGAGGGAGGCAATGAATCTTGAAGAACCAAGGTGAAAGAGTTGAACAAAAGTTAACATGATGAGAGTGAGAGTGGATGTCGTGGGTGAAGAAGAGAGCAATGAAGAAAATGAAGAAGATGGAGATAAGAGAAGCATATGTCTTATTTAGCAAGTGAAAGACCCAAAATACTGTCTTTCACCTCATAAATTCGTGATTTAAACAAGTGGTGTGACAAGTGACACTTGTCACTTGCCACATGTCACTCTTAAGGTCTCTTCTTGATCTTTTAATAAGCTAGTCCATTTGATTCCAATTTCTACTCCATTTTTCTCCCAAATTTCAATGACATAAGTCATTAAATCCCAAAGTCATTTATAAAATTTTCCACTGCCATTTGACTCTTAATTCTACTTCTTTTCATCAATTTGTTCTACCACTTGGCATTTTTCCTAATCCAAAAATACCCTTAAACTTAAGAAAATTCTCAAATTTTCACCAAAAAATCTAAATCAATAGATATACTCTCCAAATCAATTTTTAACACAAATAATTCACAATTCCAATTATAATCACATTTATAGATCAATTATACCCAGAATATGTTAATGAATGCATGTACAGTCATTCCAATGTGTGCAAAAATTCAAATTCACGTGCATATATGATAACATTATGCATGAGTATGAAATGCATTTTTCTTAATCTCTCCTTGATCTCACATGTACCGTATTTTAGGGTTCTAACCCTTATTATAGGAACAGGATGTTACAATTAAGGCTTAAAATCTCACCAGCTTTGTCTACCACTAGTCACTACTCTTCTAAAGATAATGCGCATCGACCAATCACAAAAGTAAAAGTACGTGCTAAAGTTTTCATAAAATTCTCTAGTCAATTTGTTCTGTAGTCATGACTATATAATCTCAGAAGCAACAGAAAAAAAAAGAAAATGTTTGTTTTGTTTGTTTTATTCTTTCTATCATTTTGATTGAAAACTTAAAAACAAGTAAGAAACAAACACCTAAAAACACACACATATATAAAAACTATATGAAAAAATTTAAAGCAAAGAAATTTACTTCCCTTGGGTTGCCTCCCAAGAGGTGCCTTTTGTTTAGGATATGTGACTCCTCCACGTAAGGTTTTTTAGGATATGGCCTTAGTTGATCATTTCTGTTCAGCATCTTCCCTATCTTGGGAATCTTGATATCTGTTGAGTCCATGCTCTTAGGAAATATTTCAAATGACTCTTTGCCTTTTTCTTCCTTGTGTAATTCCTCCAATCTAATATGTAAAGATGAAGAGTTAGTCTCCAAAGTAATTGAGGACTCAATACTCACCTCCGAGCTAAAAGATGTATCCTTTTCAGCTTCGACCTCCTCGTCAACTTCTTTGACACAAACAATTCCTTTAGTAGTCCACTTAATATTCTCAAGCTCCTATTCACTCTATAAGGCCTCTGTGCTATCGTCCATTGGGTACACCTCAGGTTGAGATAGTTGTATTTCTTCGCCTTATGATGCTAGGTGGTCGAAAGCTTCCGTTAACTGACCCATCTAGCTTGCCAAGTTCTGAATCCTAGAACTTGTTTCTTATTGAAATTTCATCTCTTCTTGTTGTAATCGCAAAGTATTAGCAACACAATTATTAACTCATTTCTCCAAAGAAGTACCTGAATTTTGTTCATTTTCCAAATATTGTACACTAGACCCTGTATCTTGTGAAAATTGCCTTACATCTTGTTGGAACTCCTGTACATTCTGTTGAACTTGAATATTGTTAGCAATCATAATATTAAGCAAATCTTCTAGAGATGTACCTGAGTTGTGATATGAAACTTATGGTTTACACGTGAATTGTTGTGTATCCTATATATTATCAAGGAAGTAATTTTGTGGGTTATCCCATCTATAACTGAAGTTAGGTTGTTCGATCCAACCTTGGTTATAGGATTGAGAATAAGAGTTATAAAAGAAATTACTTTCGTTAATGTCAAAATTTCTCTCTTTTTAGTTTAGAAACACAAAACATAAAATGAAATGATTAAGAAATAACTAAAAACAAACTAATTACAAACAAATGTATTCAAAAAATCAATTCAAATCACAAATAAAAACTAAAGCACCACCCTCCCTAACAATGGCGCTAAAATTAACAGCGTGCCATAACGATAGCCAAAATAAACTAGAATATTATTATAGCAGTGGTGAGTCTAGATCGATCCCACAAAGAGTGTGTTTAAAGCTTTTGAAATGAAATTATTAAGCGTATTTAGGTTATAGGCTGTTAGTTGGTTTATCAAAGAAGAAAATAAAATGAAGCTAAACTAACAAAAACAAATTAAAGAAAACATAAAAAAAAGATGAAAGCGGTGAATTCATTAGGGAACTGATTCTTTAGTTCAATCTCAGGCTACACCCAATTAAACAAATTTCATTGAATTGTTTTCTTCATATTTCTATTTTAACTATTGGTCGTAGATTAACAATAAGCTCTGTTAATCCCAGTTTTTCCTTAGGTCCTAGCTAATTAAGAAGAGCTCATTAATTAACCCTAGCTATTGGATAATCTAGGAGATTCTCGCTAAGTTTAATTAGAAAGTCGCCTTATGAGTGAAAAATAGACCAATCTAAGCAATAATCACACAAGCTTGGATTATTTAACCTAAGTTAGGTTATCCCTAATGATCATGAACCATTAATCGCTACAAATGAATTGTAAAATCAACAATTACATATTGTATTCGATTCTAGCAACGGGTTCTTACCTAAAACAATCAAATAGAGCATTTAATATTTTTGACACAAGACCTAAACAATAAACATAGGATAACATAATCAATCCATAAGAAAGAAAGAAACAACAAATATAAAAAAATAGTGCGTAACCAAGTTGTTGTTGTCAATATCCTCGTTGAACCGGCATCAGGAAGCTACCCTTCTATGGATCTCTCCATATGTAAGAGCTTCATCGTACTCTCTTCTCTCTTGAAGCCTCCCGAAGCTTCAACTCTAAAAACACTCCAAAACTTTCATTAAACCCTCACTCTGCTATCACATGTCTATTTATATTAAAAACTAGGGTTTCGGGTAGTAAATGTGTGAGAGTCACAGCCATTAATTGTTTATTTATAATACATTTGAAAATATAATTACATATGCATATGCATATGAGTCTCCACTTTCATTTTTATTTTGTTGTGGCCAAATACTTATTTGCTGTCCCGTATCCCTTGTGGATACTGAGCTCATTTAACATTATGTCCTGTACCCATTTTGGATGCCAGGCTCATTTATAAGCTTTAAGCTCTTTCCAGACTGGACACTCTGGTCATAGCTCCTTTATCTGATCATTCATAACAATGTGATGAAATGCATGATTTCACATATTTCAATTTCAATAACTTTCATTCATTTCAGACAGTTATTTTTCATGTTCATTGGACCTAAGTCTGACATTCAGCATATTTGTTGAGTACACATCTTTCCGTCAGATTTACATTCAATTAAGAAACACTTCCAATAAAATCTCAATTATTGAACTCTTCTGACCATCAATGTCCGGAATTATCAAATTCACATCAATAGCAGTTCAATAATTGAAATTTAAGCAGATACAACCAATCTTCATGAGAAAAATCTAGGTTAACTCACAGTAAGCTCCAAATAGCTACTGCCTCGAAGATCGGACAATATCTAGATCCTGGCGTTTGACTTGAGCGTCTAATTCATGAAATACATGCATTTATACACATTACTGAATTTATCATTCCCATTAATATTCATTCATACACATATGTATATGAGTTATGTATAATGCATGCCCAATGAAATCCCGGGTATGTATCCTTATTCATATTTCTTAACCAATCATACATCATAACTTGGATATAACCAATTTTCAAGTAGGTTTATATCTTCAAATAAACTTGATTATTCTAAATTCATCAATCATTCATTTATTGACCCTTTTCTAGCATTATAAGTATTCACACAATTCCCCAATTCTCATTTATTCATACCTAATTCATGTCATTTGTCTCCTTTGATCACATTAGCATTCCTAAGAACACCTTTATTTCATTAATGACTCTAAGTCCCCAAATTTGGATAAATGATAACATCAATCCATTCTTAAGTTGTAATCATCAATTAACATCCTAACATATCAAACACTTTAATCAACTTATCAACCATCAAACTAGGTTCGTTTCAAGCCTCATTCAAGTCCAAATACTCTACTATAGAGTGACTTATCCTTAGTTAGTCCAACAATTACACAAAACTGAAATTATTACTTTAGAGCCTTGCCTACGATCGTGGTGGACCTTCCCACGATCGTGATAAAAGCTATTGCAACTAGCCACAGTCGTGGGATCGTAGGATGAGTGCCACGATCATGCACTATCCTTTTTACCCATTTTTCCACGAATTTCACCTACTTAGAAACATCACTAACACTTCAAAATTTCCAGAATTAATGTTCATTTATGCAACCTTATATAGAACAAAATTATACTCTAATTCTAACTCAAAATTATTCAATTGGTAGCTTACAAATCATGGTTTTTCATGCATCAAAAATCAAAACAGAAAACTATCATTCTTTAACACGCATATATTTCTGGTTCTATCTCAATTCAAGAACACTTTATTAACATCTTTTTTTAGCATAAATTTACCTTCTTTATACTAAAAATTCTAGTCCAATTTATTCATACAATTACCCATAATCCACGGTTTTCATACTTCAAGAAAACAATAGAAAAACATCCAAGTCCAACCAACATTCCATCACACTTCATCATCAACATCATATACATTTCATTCCAATTCAATCATCACTCTCATTCTGTTAAACATGCCATAAAGATTAGATTTCTACTTACTTATTAAGGTTCCAATTTTAGCTTAAAACATAAAGGTAACCTGTCCCTCCAAGCAAGAACAATCAATACAATTTCAAGGTGAAAATGAGATGGTTTTTAGTAGCAAGATCAAGGTGAGATTAAGCTGATTTCTTGGTTATTTTGTGAAGGATAAAAAGTGTAGATTTCGTGTAAGAATTCAACTCGGGTTAAAATACAATTCAAAGAGAAGATAGAAGCAATTTTAATGGTGAACAAAGGAGAAGACAGGAGAAACTTTGCTACAAAAACTTGCTTCATAAGGTGCTAGGTGTCTTCATATAACCCTTCCATATGTCATTAGGCATGCCAAACATTTGTCCCATAGTTAAGTTTCCATATGCCACCTATTAATTAGTCCACACTCAATAATTAATTCATTTGTCAAATAATTACTAGTCCAGTTGTCACTCTTTTATCTATGCCAAATGTCACTCAATTTTTAGGCTTAGTCATCCTAATTTTTCATGTATCAATTTGTCTTGTTACTTGGCATTTTTTCTACTCCAAATGTACATAGTAATTCATCACTCTCCTAATTAATAACATTTGATTCCAGATTACTAATTGGAATCCAATTAGACCAAAATTTAATATATAACAATTCACAATTCACATCATGTTCATTTTTAAATCTTTCATACCCCATAATGTGTATATTGAGTGCATATGCTATTTTTGCAATGTGTACCAAATTATAATTTATGTGTGTATGCTAAGATATGCAAGTGAATGAAATGCATTTTCTTAAATTCTCAAAACTATCACTCATATGCAATGTTCTAGGGTTCTAACACTTAGCATGTTTCAGGAACCAAATATTACATTGAAAGTTAACATAATTTGATCTTTTAAAAGATATAGGGATACCCATGCATGTGATCGGAGGTTTGTAATTTTTTAGAATAGTAAGAGAAGATAGATGATTGGAAACATGATGAGAACCTAAGGAAAATTTTGAAAAGCTTTTATTCTTATTCATAAAGAACCCTAAAATCTCATTGAATGAGTTCAAAGTGACCATTAGTATACTAGTTGAACATGCATCAGCTAAAGAGATAATGATGAGATCACTTGTAAATAAAAGATTAATAATCCCTAGCCTCTTGTATTTAGATTGATATTTGAAATTCCTCTTTTGATGAATGGCAAGCTTAATAAATCTATTAAGGAATTACGTGCCTAAAGTGAAGAGGTAAGGAGACAGAAGGTCTCCTTGCTTGACACCCCTTCCACTTTCTATTACATTGATAAGTTCACTATTAACAAGGATACAATAAGAATATATATTAACCAATCTAATTCATAAAGATATCTAAAAAACCAAAAGCTCTAATTGTATTCAACATGAAATTCCTATCTGTAAAATCAAATGCCTTGTGTAAGTCTATTTTCATAACACAATCTTCCCTTGAGTGCTTTTTATTATAATTTTTTAATAACTCTTAAGCTAAAATGATATTATCCATAATTTTTCTTCTCTTTATAAAGGCCTCTTAAATGTAATTAATATAGTGTGAGCTATATGAGCCTAACTAAGATAAGTTTAGAAATGATTTTGTAAATGACGTTGCAATATGAAAAATATAAATTCTTATAAGGACTTAGGGGATTTTTACCTTAACAATAAGTCACAAAAAGGTTCTTTAAAGCTCTTTTAACAATCTAATATGATTGAAGAACTTGAGCACTAAATTTATCACTAATTCCTTTATCTAAGATCAAGATTTTTTGAAAGAATATGCATTGAGCCCATTAAGTCCAATAACTTTGTTAGGCTAAAGATCAAATAAGATTCTTTCAACTTCTAGTGCATTAAAATGTTGATATTAAGTTTTGTAAGGGTGTAGATCAAACAACTTGAGTAATGTTTCTAAAATTTTAGCTATTAAGCTTCTTAAGCTCTTCTTTCTCCTATTAGAGTTTCCTAATACAAATGTACATATTATGATCTTGGCATTCAACAATAATACCTTTCATGATTGCATCTTCAAACACCTCTACATTTATTAAGAAATTTTTGAATTTAAAATGGAACATCTTTTTCTTTCCTTGCTCAAATTCTGTATCAATATTGGAGAGTGAAGGGGATTTTAGAATAAAGCATTACTTTCAAGAAAGTTTAATAACCATTTTGTATAAGGAGTTCCTTATATAATTTTTTCCTCGAATGTCATCTTCCTTCCATTTTGAGGTTTGTTACTTTGAATCTAAGCCTCACAATTATTCAAATATTTAGTATAGTTACTCAAGTTGGCATTTCTTGCCTCCTTAAGTAGGTGTATGATGATGATAATTCTCTTAAGATTCCCCATAGGGCAGTGATTATAAAGCCAATGCATCTTAGTTTAAGATCCATAGAGGGACTTGCTTCTATTTTAGATTATCAAAATTAATCCCCGATTCCACTTCTAAAGGAATAAAGTTTTAGATTTACAATGTAAAAATCTTAGTTCTAGTAACTTCTGAGCTTGTGATGGGGTACCAAAACTAAAAAAGAAAAAAGGTTATCCTCTATAACTAACACCCTTTTTAATCCATAAGAATGAGACTAAGCATTTATAGTTAAAAGGGGTTTCTTACCTAGGAAGAAGTCTATAAGGGTAGAATTCCACTTCACACCCTCTTTAAGAAAATGAGTTAGAGGAACCATGATATGCTTGCTATCCGCTAGCAGAGGAGGAAATCAATGAAGTTTGAAAGCTAAAGAAGAGTCTTCTAATAATTAAGACCAAGTTTTCTTAATAGGAACTAGAAATAGGGTATTTATAATTGCAAAATTAGAGCTAAATGAGTGACGCACTGCAAAAGTTGAGCATATCTTGTGATGCAAGGTAATTGGTTTAACAGGATTTGAGGGGTTCACAAACCTTATTACTCAAAATAGGAGTTGTTATAAAATGATTAGAAGAAGGAGAAGGGGTTATGAGAGAGGAAAAAAGCTTACTAAAGCAAAAAAGAGTGTAGCACTAGGCTGGAGGACACAAAGTAGCAAAATTTTCAAAGTTTAGCATAAAGTTTAATGTAATACTAAAAGACGTGATAAGGTTAAGAAACCAAAAATATTTAAAAGAAAAAGAAGAGATTAGAACAAGGAAAAAAGAATCAACTAAGGATGGAATGAACTTCTAGCCAAAGGATATGGAGAAAAGCAATATACTAGAAAACAAAGAAGAAACACTTACCCTAAAAGAAAGGAAATTAAAAGGAACACCTGAAGACAACAACGCAGTGATAGAAAACAAAGTTGCTTGCCATAGAACAAAGAGTAATTAGAAGTAAAAGGAAAAGGAAAGCTTTAAGGAATGCTAGAGAAGGAGGAGAAGGAGATCAAAGAGACCCAGAGGACCATACATTATTAAAACATGACTTAAGGAAAATTGGTTTTAAAAAAAGAAAAGATTCAAATATTATTGAAGTAAAAGAAAATTATTTGTGAAGTTGAAAGCAACTTAAAACGATTATGATTACATTCCTTATTGTATTAATGCTTTATTTTCTTTTGGATTTAATAATTAGGTTTATAATTTTCTTTAAAATTAATTAATAAAATTTAACTTAAGCCTCAATTTTCTAAAAAGTGTAACTTAAAACTTTATTTTTAATAAGCTATGGATTTTGACCCAAGTTCACAAAAACATATTCTAAAGTCGTAAATTCAAAAAGAAATTAAAATTAATTATATTACATGCCTCTACTTTTGTTGCTTGTAGAAGCTTTAAATTTTCTCTTACTACGTGATTGGCTTACTATCACTAGAGAGAGAAGTAAAGTCCAAAATTGTTCAAAATCTTAAATCTTATCAAAAATGCTAAGCACATGTCTTTTGATTTCATTTCTCAACTCCTAAGATACATGTCTAGGCATTTTCATTTACAAGTCCAAAAATTCATTCTAAACATTTCTCAACTCATAAGACACAACTCTTATTTCATTTTTATTGAAAGGTGAATAAGCTAATCAAATATGATTTGGGATTATGTCCACTCTTTTTGGATCATAAGAAACTAGGATTTTCCAATAGTAATAGATTTGATGAATAGTATTCTTCATTATAAATAAGAGATTCTTACATTTATGTTATATTAATTTTGGTTTCCAATAAACCCACTATGCATAGTTTAATAAGGTTGAGATAATAAAACAGAGATTTCTACTTAAGGCTATTAATCCCTATAAAATTAAATAAAATTAGAGATATTAAGAAAGAGAAGAGAGAAATCTTCTTTTTCTTCTTATTTTATTTCCTTTTAGAGACCTTGAATTTAGTTACTTCGACTTATCTATTATCTGGGAAGTTAGAATAGTATGTGGTTTTAAGTTAATTTCCATAATAGGGGTAGATTTATTATAAGGTAATTTAGATTAACTGTTAATGATCTAGGAATGTCAATTGAGTGCATGAACAGTCATTGTGATATGGACAAAATTCAAATTCATGTGTGTGAATGCTTATATTATGCATGAGTATAAAATGCATTTCCTAATTTCTCATTGCTATGTCTCATGTACAGTATTCTAGGATTCTAACCCTTTGTACGGGAAAATGGGATACTACACCATAGATTGCTAAAACTTGACATAAGGAAAATTAACAAAAAAAAAGGCAAGATTCAAATATTATTGAAGTAAAAGAAAATGATTTGTGAAGTTGGAAGCAACTTAAAACGATTATCATTACAATCCTTATTTTATTATGCTTTTTCTAGCCATATAAATTAATATTTTATTTTCTTTTGGATTTAATAATTACGTTTACAATTTTCTTAAAAATTATTTAATAAAATTTGGCTTAAGCTTCAATTTTCTAAAAAGTGTTACTGAAAACTTTATTTTTAATAAGCTATGGATTTTGACCCAAGTTCACAAAAACATAATCTAAAGTCGTAAATCTAAAAAGAAATTAAATTTAATTATGTTACATGGCTCTACTTTTGTTGCTTGTAGAAGCTTTAAATTTTCTCTTACTACGTGATTTGCTTATTATTGCTAGAGAGAGAAGTTATGTCCAAAATTGTTCAAAAGCTTAAATCTTATCATAAATCCTAAGCACATGTCTTTTAAATTCATTTCTCAACTCCTAAGATACATATCTAGGAATTTTAATTTACAAGTCCAAAAATTCATTCTAAACATATCTCAACTCATAAGACACAACTTTAAGCATTTTAATTTACAAGTCCAAAAATTCATCCTAAACATATCAACTTCATTAAAAGTCTTAAAGATATAGTTCTACCTATTTTCTCTATTTTAAAATCCTATTTTATAATTTAATATCCAAACTCATTTCTCTTATTTGTGACCATTTTAGTTACTTTTTCATTATTTTTTTATCTTCCCTTTAATTAGACATGAGGCAAACCCACTGAATCAGTATCAATTTTTGGTTGCATTGTTGTTAGAGGTATGCAAAGATATCAGTGGCAACTCTAATTAGTAATTTTAAAGAAAAATTTGAGAACCTAAATTTGATTACTTAATTTTTGTTCTCTAACCCCATCAAATTAGTCCAAAAGAAAAAAAAATGAAAGTGAAAGCCACCTTCTTTTATTTGTTTCCATAACCTCGTAACATAAGATTTGGTTGATTTCACTTACATTATAAACTCTCTAATCCCACAAAATATAAAATGGGTACGTAATTAAATAAAAAGATGATAAAACAAAGCATAACCTACTAGAAAAATGTAATGGAGGTTACAAAATAACAGTAATGCAATGTCTATATATGGAGAATAGAAAAACAAGAAAACAGAAGGGAGTTAATAAATTTCTTATTCCATTTCTCAAAATAATAACTGAAAAATGAAGTATAATTCTTGAAGGGTTCGTTCAATGTGCTCCCTTTCTCTTTACATCTTAGTGATTTATCCTTCCCATCCTTCTGTAATTTGCAACTAGACCTTTTTTTTTCTCCTTTAGTTTCTTCTACTCATCCATTCTATTCAACTAAATATGCTCTTGCTATTTTGTCTTTTCCTCGTTTCTTCTAATTTTCCTTTTTCCATTCACCAACTCTCTTAGTGCCTTTTCTTTTCCAAATTCAACTGAAAACTTTATTTATATTTTCAAAAATGCTTTAAAATTTCTAAAACATGAAATCTATTTTTTTCAAAATTTCAAAATAATCTCTTAAAATTAAATAAGATTATGGAGAAAATTAGTCTAATGCAAATTCATTATGACAAAAAAAAGAAAAGGCTATGACATGAAATTAAAACAAGTATAGTGGTAAATTTGACACAACCCAAAAATCAAATATAATGAGAAAAATGAAATAGATTAAAACAAACATAAAATTATCACTTGAAATGCATTTGATTCTTAAATTTTCAAAGAAACAATGCTTTATTTTACTCGATTTGCTTTCATGTTGTTGACTTGAAGTTGCCATTTTAACTCGAAAAGATTTAGAATTGATTTGCATTATACATGTTTTTTGAACATTCACGTATAACTTTCCCTAAATTATAAAAAATTCATCATTAGTAGTTTTAACTCAAATTAAATAGTTTTTCTTTTGATTGAAAAATTATAATCATATAATCGTTTTCAAAATGATTTGAAATCTAAATCATATAATAGTGTTAGGGATGACTTGAGAGTTAAATTGTAGATTTAATTCTTGAAAGCTTTGTAACTAATAAGTTCTACAAAAAGAGAAATGGACTCCTAGTCAAGGTCTTAGTTTATCTTGGGTAAAGGATTGTATTTAAAAATACAAAATTTCACAAATCACAATATTTTAATAAATACTTTTACTAAATGACTAACGGTGATAAAGATAAACAATCTTTTGCTAACGATGTTGTCCTTTCTACTAGTAATCAAATTCGCACCATTTTGAAAAAGATCAACCGTCAATTCCTACAACGGTCATTAACTTCGTCTCCTGCCAACCCTTTTATATTATACGATGTTTGGACACTCTTTTGCTTCGCATAAGTTTCAATTCTCAAGCACCAGATAGGTTTCTGGTGTTTGAGAATCTTATTCCCAACTACTCTCATAATTGATTCCCTCTTAATAATACTCCTAATATATATATATTTGTGAAAACTTCGAATCCATTAATGGTGGATTCTATGTCTCCGCTCCCCTACTGTGACCCTTGTGATAACCCCAGTGACTACGACTATCTCCATTTCATGGCCATCAACAATCCTACTCTTGCTTGCCTATCCCCTGTAAACAAACAACCTCCTTCATCATTGCCTGCTCAACCTAATGACGATATTGTTGGTGATGTTAGTCACTATAATGACCTTTTTCTTTGGAACCTTTTTAGTGATGATTTCATTAGTGGCCAACCTAAAGAAGCGGGTCCATCTCTGATAGGATTGAATTTTCTTATATTTTCTTATGTATTTACATGTGATTTCAATCCTATTTTTAAGATAAAATGGTCA
>JAOQMS010000008.1:39211223-39235126 GCA_027563885.1 Erythroxylum longipes | reverse complement strand
TAACTGAAATCCTTACCTTCACAGAAGACTCTTGCTTCCTTCTATCTCTTTCCTCTAGTATTACTCTCAGACTCTCTCTTAAGCTTTACAGAAATCTCAACTTATCTCACAACTCTTTTCTTTCCCACTCCCATCCGAATGCTTCCCTGCTTCTGTTCTTTTTGCTTCTTCATTCACGCTGCCTTCTGCTATAAAGACATGTTCACCATACCTGTCCCAAAAGTCCACTTTACCCTTGTCATTTCTGCCATATACCGAAATTGTCCTCATTTTCTTCTCATGTCTTCATTTCATAAGATATTATGTTTAAGTTCAATGCAAAAATTTTTATAGGGCCGACATTGATAGTGAATATAAATTATAACCCTAAATCATATTTATAAATAGATAAATTAACATCCTTTTATTTATCTTTAGTTATCTAATTAATATTAGGATATCAATGTGATTTGGACTAACTTTTCTATACGTAATCTTTTTGTACAATTAAATTTTATCATCACACAATGTTTTGATTAAATTTGGAGAATGAAATTAATGTCTACTCTATTTGTGTGCAATCATATTAGTTCTTCACCATTGGTAATTGATTATAATAATGACATTTGAAAACTATTTCTAAAATGTCTGGTCGAGTTGTCGAAGCCTCCAAAATAATTATGATTCTTTAAACTTTTGTTATAGTCATAGAACCAAGTCGAATCCCTTGAGAGCTAAACACTAGCTTCCTAATTTCTATTAATAAAAGCAAATGGGGGGTTTTGATTAAATAATCGATTAACAAAATTAATATGAAAACAAATTAAATCAACTGAATTTAAAATGAGAAAGTCAAGATTACCAAACTTCGATTCAAGGGAAATATCTCATCTAATTGTAACATTGATCATTAGTTTAAAAAGAATATTTCCACATTTTAAGTAGTTAGCCTGAAACATATTAGGATAGTCGTAATAACTCTCAAATTCTCCTAAATTAATTAGTTCAAACCTATATCATTCATTGACTGGGTGTGATAGCGTTCCATATCAAATAAATGATAGCAATAAGCTTAGTGAAAAAGATTAACCCTAAACTAAGTAATCGAGATAGATGCAATTATTTAACTTAATTTTTTTGTTTATCATAAGTTAAATATGCAATTTCATAAATAACCTATTTGCTACTTGTACCAATCTTTTATGAAAATTACGAATCACTGAATTCATGGATAGAGATAGAATAATCAATATTAAATTAAATTGTCAAATTAATCAATATTAATTATTCATGAAATAAGAGAACTCAAAACAAGAAATACTTGAATTAAAACATGAATAAAAGTTAAGAACACAAAACCTCACAAGGTTACAACTAGAATATTGAATCCCATTGAATCAGAACGATTTAGTTTAGCCACACATGGCTTTTGCTCCAATAACAAAAATAGAAGAAAGATAAAGAATTGTTAAATACGTAAGAAGAGAGAACCTATTTCTGTTGTGAGGAATGTCCCTTTTATAAGGTTTTCTGATCTAATCCTAATCTAATTCTTACTTTCAAAGATGTCTATCTAAATTCAAATTCAAATTCCTACATGATAGATAGAAGGAAGTTTCCTAGTTAAAGTCTAAGTCTTCAAGTGATCAGTCATATCCATTGTAGCAATCTCTTCACTTCATCTAAAATATGTGATTATCTTTAGTAGAGTCTCAATTTGATGCAATCTCCACTTTTCATCTCCTAAAACAAATCAAAGATTAATTTTAATATTTAAACACCAAAATAAATTTTAAAAAAGGAGCTAATATCAAATAGTATGTCAAGATAAGATCTTATCAAATTCCTCCACACCAGATTCATGTTTGTCCTCAAGTATACATCAATTCAATATATTAATCTTCTTCATAAAAACCTCTCATCTCTTCTCATTTTATCCAGAAATTTCCAAAATCTAATTCACATTAAAGGGTTAAGATAAAAGAACAATCGAGAGAATAAGCACTCATAAGACACATTATTAAAACATATAATCTCATTAATTCCATCAAAATCAAATGAACAAGACTTGACACCCTCGTAAGGATTTCATTCTATACTCTCAAAGTATTTATGGTTCATTAAGCTCTCAAATTAAATCATAGCAATTTATTTCCATAAGCTTGCTCAAGAATCATACCTCCACTACTAAACAAAATGAACCTAATGCATAAATCAAAGGGACTTTATAAGGGTTATACGTGGCTTAGGTAAGGCATGACAAGGAAAATCTTTTTGGCTAAATAAATTGAAGGGAAGCATACAAACTTATCCACACAAGTTTCAACTTAAATCAAAGTTCACTTGATTTAAATCACATCTCTTTCAATCACTTTTTCCTTTCTTTTTTTCTTTTCTTTTCTCTTTTTTCTCTTTTTTTAAACAAAAATATCAAAGAGGAGATTTTGTTTTTTAATACTTCTCCTCCATTCTATAAAAAATAAAAAACAATACAACTTGAATCATCTAATTAACTTTTATTGAAATAGTCAAAATCTTATGCAAATAAGCTCGATACAATTCCTTCAATTTAGGCGTTCAAAATCATTAAGGATATCAACAACAAAAAGGGTAAATTTAGCTTATAACAAGGTTATTATGCAAGAAAAGAAATGGTAAGGCTTCAATTTGTTCTTTTTTCACCCCTTGTGGTTTCATTCTGGAATAAACAATATGAAATTCTTTTAGGTTTTTATATGGATCTTTACCTGCAAGACCATGAAAAATAGGCAATAAGTGAATCAAGGCAGATTTTAGTTTGAAATCTGCCTCAATATCTAGAAATTGAATGCATAAAGGTTGTTGATTCAAATTCGATGCCGCTATTTCCCTTAATGTTCTGGGGTTGAGATTTGCCATCTTTTCATCCGCTTCTTGAAAATTAGAGTTTTTATCAATTGTTAGATCTACTTTAACTTTCAGGTCTAAAGGTGAATGACCGCTTCCTTGCTTAGTCTCTTTTCTTAAACAACGTGTTGTCTTCTCAATTTCTGGATTATATTTCAATTTACCTGTCTGAGACGCACGAGTCTTACAAGACAAGAGGTTAGCAGTAATTATAAAATAAAAATGCGAAGAAACTAAGAAACTAAAATAGTTCTTGGCAATAATGCCAAATTTTAGTGGTTTGTCAAATCGTCCCAAAATAATTATGATTCTTCAAACTTTTATAATAGTCGTAGAACCAGGTCGAATCCTTAATAAACTAGACACTACCTTCTTAATTTCAATTAATAAAAGAAAATAGGGGTTTTTGATTAAATAATTGCTTAACTAAAATTAATATGAAAACAAATTAAATCAACTAAATTTAATAATGAGAAATTCAAGATTACCAAACTCCGATTCAAGAGAAAGATCTCATCTAATTGTAAAATTGATCATCGGTTTAAAAAAGTATTTTCAATATTCAAGCAGTTAGTCCAAAAGATATTAGGATAGTCGTAATAAGTCTCAAATTTTCCTAAATTAATTGGTTCAAACCCAACGTCCAAACCAAAACTTACCATCCATTGATTGGGTGGGATAGCATTCCATATCAAATAAATGATAAAAATAAGCTTAATGAAAAGACAAACCCTAAATTAAATAATCGAGATAGTTGTAATTATTCAACTTAGTTTTCTTGTTTATCATAAGTTAAATTTGTAATTTCATAAATAACCTATTTGCCATTTGTACTAATCTTTTATGACAATTACGGATCACTGAATACATGGACAACGATAGAATAATTAATATTAAATTAAATTGTTAAATTAATCAATATTAATCATTCATGAAATAAGAGAATTCAAAATAAGAAATACTTGAATTAAAACATGAATAAAAGTTAAGAATAAAAAACCTCACAAGGTTACAGCTAGAATATCGAATCCCCTTGAATCAGAACGATCTAGGTTAGCTACACATGGCTTTTGCTCTAATAACAAAAATAGAAGAAAGATAAAGAATTGCTAAAAATGTAAGAAGAGATAAATTATTTCTATTGTGAGGAATGTTCCTTTTATGGGGTTTTCTGATATAATCCTAATCTAATTATAACTTTCAAAGATGTCTACCTAAATTCAAATTGAAATTCCTACATAAAGGACAGAAGGAAGTTTCCTAGTTAAATCCCAACTCTTCAAGTGATCAGCCTTATCCATTACAACAATCACTTTATGTCATCCAAAATTTGTGGTCATCATCAGTAGAGTCTCAATTTGATGCAATTTTCACTTTTCATCTCCAAAAATAAAAACAAACATTAATTTTAATATTTACGCACCAAAATAAATTCAAAACAAAGGAGATAAAAGCAAATAATATGTCAAGATAAGATCTTATCAATGTCTTTTCACTTTGGACAAGACTTTTTCGAATTAATACTAATCGAAAATAATAAAACATTCTGTCTAACTACTTTACGGTGATGAATCTTATATTGATTACTCAAGAACTTTCATATATTTCATAATATATCCAATGATTGCTAGTTAAGCTACCACTTATAAGGATAGGTCCTAATTATTATCAAACTATAACAATTCCTATATTAGATATTCTAGAGATCTCAAGTCTAAGAATCACTTATAATATCATTATAATGAGAATTTCATAGACACATAAGTAATGTTTTATATTTGGTCAGTTCAGTGAAGCAACCACATATTTGATTAAATATCCTATACTTTAATCTATGAGATAGTTTGCTTCTTTCTTAAGAAAAAAACATAATATGTGTTAGTCTTTTATGCTCTATTAGTATCTAATATTAATAAAAATTAGGAACAATTTAGGATTAATACGTAAAATGCAATATAAATCTTATCATACTTTTATTTGCAATATAAATTTATCACATGAACTTTATTTTATACATCAATTAATTAAATGAATATGCATAAAATAAGGACTGTTATTAAATAATTATATTCCAAAACTATAACTAGCTAATTGATTGTAAAGTATAAACTAACACTTGCAAATTGTAATTATGTATATCTTATTATAATTGAGTGATATTAAATATTTCACACATTTAAATATGATCAAATTTTTTAAAGAAATAAAAATTTACATACTCAATTCAACTCCCACCTTTAGAGATATTATAAAGACAACAAAAAATTTGCCAATAAAACAAGTGATTCCTTAAATGTCCTTTCAATTGTAAATTGGAAATTCAATTCAAGTTCTAATCTGGTTTGTTATGCTGAATTTGGAGAAATTATTGAATCTATTTACAGTGAAGCTGACCCAATTTCTCTTATTCCTTTCCAGTATGATCCTAGAATGTCAACTCTGGTCCTTGTAGCTTACTAAGTTTGGACGTGGATGACAAACTTTTCCATTTGACATTCCTTGTTTTGTAAAATGTGATTTGAATAATGTTTTCTTACTTTGTTCTTTCAAAAGAGAAAACAATCATAATGCTCAGGCGAAATACTTTGGAAAGGTAAATGGCTTCATTATCTAATATTGAAACCTTCACAATTGTTGGTTCCTCTTGACTGAGACTTCAAGACGAGATTTTATTTCCACGTGCTCTCCAACACAAAACAATAAAATTCCATCACAGCTAAAGTAAAAAATAATTGCGCAAAAAGCAGTCTTACGTTTGAGGGAAAAAGAACCATGCTTACTCTTTTACAAATTTACATTGATCTGAAACGATGGGCATCCACGTTTAGACATGAATTAACAATTAAAAGCACAAGGAAACGCGGAAAAAGGAGCATTGACAGGGATAAGCCGTTTCGAAGCAGTCCAATGAACAGACACAGGATGATACAAGGTGACACAAAGTTTCGAAGGCCCCTACACAATCAGAAACCTTTTGAGTCATCAATGAGTCAGGTTCTGTCCCTTTTTGCAGATAGGCGTTTCAGAAACTCATACGTAGTAATCATGGTTATAGCAGACATTGAAGCTGAAACCCACCTTGGCCCCAATCCCCTGTAACAGGCTCCTAATCCACCTTCCTTCACCAAATTTTTAAATGTTTGCATTACTGTCAATGGTCGTCTTCTTCCATTTTCTTCTCCATCAAGAACCTGCATGCGTGTTTTAATAGTGTCAAGTGGCATAGTGATTATTGCTGAAACCCCACTCGCCATGGCTGCACACATCCCTTGCACGGCCACCATTGCCTTTGGATCAGGCCTGTAACCACAGCCAACCCCACCTCTATCAGCGATTTCATCTTTTCCATTTCTGTAGCATAAAATGCCATTCCAAACTAGCCTATGTGCCACAGAGTAAGATGCCCACCAAACAGCATTAGACGGTGCATATGTCAGTATTGATATCCCAAATCCTCTGTATAATCCTCTTGGACCATCTGCGTACAGAATTTTCCTGAAGGCATCGATACCATTCGTATAGGCACATGTATTTAAACTGGGATTCATATGTTTACTGCTGTTGCTAATGCTGTAATTGCAACCCTGAACCATGAGTCTCTGGCTCACCACATCAATTGGTGTCCAAACCAGCTGAGCAGCCATGGCAGAACTCAATCCCGCAGCAGCACTAGCAATAGCTGTTGCAATAGTATCCGAAAATCCTAATCTAACAGTGGCAGTCCCAACGCTGCTCTTGGTGATTTCAAGTGCTGCCATATAAAGAGCTCGAGCTGGTATTGTACCCATCAAAGACGTTCCAAAGCCCTTGTAGAATCCTCTAACCCCTTCGTGCTTCATGATCGAAAATGATAGGTTGGGGCACGAGATTGGAGTAGACAAAACCTGTTGCCGGGTCTTCAAAACAACAACAGGATATAGAGCAGCTGATAAACCTGAAAATAAACCAGCTCCAAGGAAAAAAAATTTGGACTTGTCCAGCATATCCCAATCAATATCTGCTGGTATTTGAATCTCTGATGTTGTTGAATCATCTTCAGCCATACCCAAACTCATTTTAGCCACTGTTAAGGCTGGTCACCGTCCTCCTGTAAAGTGACTTCAAGTAGATAATAACCAGCTACTCTTTTCTTCTCTATGAATCTCAATCCTAATTCTACAACACCAGGCTAATTAAACCCTATAATTCCAAATATCCAAATCTTAACTACTATTGATACACTAAGCAATAAAGTACAATCTGTATAGCCAGTGGAATAAGACAAAAGCAAGCAAAGTCTGAATCTTCGAAAGTGAAAAGGTTACGGCAAAAGGCTTAGAGGGCTTGAACTACAAATGTAGCGTAAGAGGCAACAAACGGGGAGAGAAGGGCAGCAGAGTGGTAGGTGTTGATAATTGATGGATGTACATGTTGAGGGTATCTTGTTTTTTTCCTTTTACGCAACCAGATTTGAGAGCGGACTTTAATCACCAAAAACGGCTCAATCATAACTTGTTATGGATCGAAAAGCCACTTGCAATATGGTAACTATTAGCCTTAACTATGCTTACCCGCGATTGAACAGCATAGAACATCTTCGTCAGCAAGTGGTAAACTGATATTGGATAAAAAGGGTTTGTTTCTGTTAGTGTTTGATAGACGACTAGGATCGCGAACTCAAAACGGAAAGGAAAACTAGATTATTGAGAGGAGCCCGGAGAGATGATGGGAAGAGAGTGGGTGTCAGTGACTGAAAGCGAAATGTATTTGTCGTTAGATACAAAATGGTAGAAAAAGAGGAGAGAGGACAAAGAACATGGATTTTCGCGAGGGTTTAAGGGATCGAGGACAGTCATCCATCGATTGCGGCCCACCCGCTGTTTCCATATATAATGCCTCTGGTTTTTCCTTCTTTTTCATTTTGCCCTTTCCTTTGACTCCGCCCTCACTAAGACAGTAACCCTAACTATGGGCTCAGCTTAAACCGACGGCTCCCAGGATTACATCCTCTATTTCCATAAATATGTTTTAACCTTGATTTATTAATTTTCATTCATATATTTACATTCATATATTTACGTGAAACCTATATAAATATGTGATTAAAATTTAGTGGCATAAATTTAGAATTGGTTAAATGGCACTAGTGATCCCGTGTGCAATTAGTTAATTTTTTTAATTGACTATTACATATAATATTTATTTTTATTTTTATGTCATGTAAGAAGGGAAATGAATTAAATGTGCATAAATTTTTTATTCTTTTAAAATGATCAATAATTTATGAGATTATGAGTCTATGAAATTGGCAAATTGTTAGACAATCCAACCACACTTGTAAATACATTCACAATTTGCAAGCTTAGGATCTAAAAGAAAGCAGGGAAGAGTTAACCAAATTGATTACTTCCACTCTTTATACTTATTTTAAAGATTAATCCACTAACTTTTTGCTTTAATAGTGAAAAGAAACATTTCTTACAATCTTCTTCTTTCACTTGACATCTATCCTTCTACAACATCTTCTTTCATTACTATGAAGATTAGTCCTTTAACCCATATTATTTTCACTTCTACGAAGATTAATCATTTATAACTTAAAAAATAAGCAAATTGAAGCTTAATTTGCTATCATCTTGGAACAAACAACCAAATTATCCCTCCTTTTCTCAACCACAATATTGTGGCTCATTGACCATGTATAAAATGCATTACAAGCTCATAAATACCTCTCACGGCTCGTATAACTCATTCAAGGCTTATTAACCTTTTACAACAATTAAAAATTCCAATATTATACATGATTATTTTTATTATATTGTTTTCCTACTCTAAAATTTTCTCTATTACAAGTCTACTACTTACAAACTAAAGTAAGTTCACCTATTGTTAATGAGCAATGTAACAGTCAATACAGGTCAATTCCATGAGGAAGCTATGTTGATCTTGCAAGGTCTCCTAAGATATATAGTCTAAAGAATTAATGAAGATAGTTGAAGGTTATATTTTAGGTAATAAGATAGAAAATAATACAAAACCTACATAATAGCCAAAAGAATCAAAACAATGCAAGTAATGAATAAAGAAATTGATGATAATTAATGCTTAGATAAGTACTTTCCTTAGTATCATTTTTGATATCATGATTCAATTAACTTAATTATAATGGATTTTTCATCTAGACCAGTAGAATTTTCTATATTGTAAGTTGCACTCTCTTGAGCTATAGCTACCTATTCTCCAATTAGTTAATTCATATCTCTATCAAGTAACAAGCATATAAATGCATTAAGCACCATGAACTTCTACAAAAGGTTTCAACCCAATACAAGAAAGATCATACAAGTCTATTAAGAAAAATTAATGATAATTTTCAAATATAAATTCCACTTTATAAATCAAATTAAATCAATTTGTACGGAGATAAATATTAGAATTTTCTCTATCCAAACACAGAAAATATTTAGCCACAAATCACATTCAAAATAATGTAAACAATAGAAAAAAAACAAATAAATTATGAAAATAATTCTAAAAGAAGGTCCTTATGTTTTGAATGACTTGATTCATTAACATCAGTTTAGATCTTATTTCTTTGATGAAAAAGACTTCAAAATTGACCTTTTGAGGATTAGAGTACCTCCTAATCATTAACCCTCACCTTAAAAAAATGTTTAAATGGTTTTAATGTTAAAATAATATATGGCATTGAAGAATATTAGTAGAGAAACATGACCAAAGCTATATTCATGACACAAACTATGTGCTAGTTATTATAGAAATAGGAGGATCCATAGTTTGAGGCCATAAGTGTGCTAAAGACTGAGTCTTTCCTTTTGAGGAAATAGGATGATCTATAACCTGGGTGGTCCAACTTGTGTCTACGGGCACTAATATATATTTAAAGTGTGGAAACTTTAATTTTTAGAGAACTTTTGGAAACTTTCACACTTTGACATCTTCTTCTCTCCAGAGGTTAATATTACTATCGGGAGGTTCGTAAACCCTCCAAAGGTTGATTTTGAAACTATTTTTCATCGAATCTACATCCATTTTAATGGATCAAGCTACCAACATCATCAGTATTTTCATCTAGAACATTTTCTGCCATAATGTGTTAGATATTATTTACTACTTTTGTTGTTTTTAACATAATTAGCAGCTATATATTTTATATTTTTAGGTGAGAAAAAATCCTAGTGTTCATCCTTGTATGAATTCATTTGTTTTGATTTATAAATCCTGAAATATTTTTATGAGCTATCTTAGATTAATCTTAATGCAGAGTTAATTATGGCAACCATTAAATCGAACATAAATTCACTTTTGGATGCCTCAAGAGAGTCTACTTATAAGTAGACCTCAAATTAGGTAAAACTGTTGAATAGAGTGTTAAAGATAGACTTACATGATTTCTCTATTATTAGGGTGAAACCTCTCGTAGAATTCATATATCTTAATTAATTTAAACAGCTATCAGCTTAGTAGAGATATAAGTTAACCAACTGGAGAATAGATGGTGGTGCCTCGAGAGAGTGCAATTTTAGTGTTTAGGAAGTCACACTAGTCCCAATAATATAATTGTTCTAAATTAATTGAATCATAAAATCAAGGGTTAGTAAGTAGTCATTTAACAATAAATTTAAGATTGAATTCTTTGTTTGAATAATTATAGTAGTTTTAATTATCTTTGATATTGTGATGAGGGCAGCTAGCACCCAACTTCTTAAAGCATTCCTGATACTCGTAAATGGATTCTCCATGATGTTGTTTTATCCTACAATTCTCTTTCCTTATTCTAGTGATCTTTGATGCTAGAAAGTACTTCTCCAAAAATAACCTCTTTATTTAAATACATATGCTCACACTCCGTAAATTAAAAAACCAATATTTGGTTGCATCCTTCAGTTAAAATGGAAAGGCTCTTAACATAATCTACTTTTTTAACACCCTCAAAGGTCTCATACTAAGACAAACAACATTGAGCTCCTTGAGATGCTTGTGAGCATCCTCACCTGAAAAACCATAAAATTTAGGAAAAAGATGGATTAAGTTAGACGTAAGCTCAAAAGTAATATGTTTAGCAAAATTTAAAAAAGTTGATGTAGAAAAGGCCTTTGAGTCAAGTCTGGGGCAACTAACTCTCTTAAAGTTCTTAGATTGGCTATAGCTTCTTCCAAATTGATTCTTTGATTTATTTTTTAAGTTTTTATATTTTCTGTATGCAATCTTAGAATTGTTCTTTTGATCTCGGGATCAAATTGTGTAGGGTCTTTACGAGAAGATCTCGTCACTATCCTACATAAACACTAATAAATATAAATTGATTAAGAAAAAATTATAAAAACTAATTGTAAACATATATATATATATATTAATATAAAAAAATAAATAACTTCAACCCCCCCCCCCCCCAAATCACGATACCAAAATTCTTGATGTGCCTCGAACATACCAAAAAATAAAATTTAACTTTGTGCAACTGAATTTGAAGTAGTGGTGAGAAATGATCATATCTATAAAGAGTGTGTGTTTAGCTTTTGTAGTGAATGAATTAGTGTTTAGGATTAGGGGTATCGTTGAATTTAATTAACAAAATAAAGTAAAACTAAAATATGGAAGACAAATCAAATCAAAAAGTACAAAATTGTTGGGATTAATCAATGGGTTTTGAATCTAGTTTATGGTTTAATCTTGACCTTCACACGAATGCGCACAATCAATCATTAAATCATTCTCGTACCTCCTTTTAAAACTATTAATCATAAATTAATAACAAGCTCTATTAATCCCAGTTTGCCCTTAGCAATAAATAGAAAGAAATAAGGACCTAATCGAATTTTAAGGGAGACAAACTTATATTTTCTTAATTGATTATATATTTATTCCATAATACTTAGTGATTAATGATATGAAATTACTTAAGATACTCACCTTAGTTCATATTTGATTTTAGGTACAATTTAGAAGCAAAAGAGCTAAAGTGTCTCGAAAACACTATATTTAATCTGTATTCTTGAGACTCACACCGACTTGTCTTTATAGAGTAAGAAGGAGAAGGAGAAGGAGAAGGATTAGAGCAAGAGAAGATAAGAAAATACATAAAATAAAGAGCATGAAGAGTGTTGAACTAGCTCATGGCCATGCAAGAATTTTCACGGTTGTGAGACACATCTCATGGCCATGACAATTAAGTCATGGGCATGTAAGGTTGCCAATGACATGAGAAATGTCCATCTGTCCTATTTTAACCCTCTTTTTAAGGATAAAACGAGATAATGTGACGATAGAAGATATTTTTTCGTTTGGGGTTTTCATTTTTAAGGTGTGAGCTTTAGGTTTTGAAGAAGAGAAAGGGCAAAGCTCTATTCCTTTGGAGACAAGGTTAGCTTCCTGACGATGGTTTGGACATGATATTGATGCTGAAGAGCTCAATTAAGCATTTCTTTCATTGTTTTTGTTGTTCTTTCTCTCTTTAGGGATTGATTATGTTATCCTATGCTTATGGATTTGGTTTTCATTTATGAATGATCTTTATTCTTGTTATCGTTAGATTTTTTATGTATGAACTCATTGTTAGAATCTTGAACATAATCCGTAATTGTTGTGTTTGGATATTTCTAGAATCTTCAATTTAATCCTTAATTGTTATGTTGAGATTCATTTGTAGCAACTAATGGTTTTAGATCATTATGGATGCAATATGTAATTGTTGGGTTTCCGATTAATGTCAAATCATTAGGGATAACATAAACAAGGTTAAATGACCCAAGTTTCTGTGGTTATTACCTTGATTATTATGTTTTCCTAATTCATAATGCAGCTGTCCAATTAAATCTAAAGATCATATCCTGGGTTGTTCGATAGCTAGGTTTAATTAATGAGCAAATTTTAATTAAACACGACCTAAGGGAAAATCGGGGTTAACAGAGTTTATTGTTAACCTACGATTAATTGTTGCTAGGAGAGGTATGAGAACAACAATTCATTGAAGTATGCTCAACCATGTGTAGGCCAAGATTGAATCGATGATCAGGTCCCTAACGAATTCATCACTTTCATCATTTTTAGGTTGATTGATTTAATTTGCTTTCATTAGTTTAGTTTCATTTTAATTTCTTATTTAAAAACAAAACAAATCCCCCCAACTAAACACCAATTGATTTCATTTCAAAAGCTTTACACGCACTCTCTTTATGATCAACCTAGACTCACCACTACTATTGTTGTAGATCTAGTTATTTTGAGTAGTGTTATGACATGCTATGTCAATTTAGGTGTCATTGTCGGGGAGTGTGATGCTTTAGTTTTAGTTTTTTATTTTAATTGGTGCTTTGTAAATATTTGTTTATAATTAGTTTCTTTTCAGTTATTTCTTGTTCTTTTCACTTTTTGTTTAGTATTTGTGAGAAAAATTTCATGGATGGAAGTAATTTCTTCTATAACTCATATTCCTAATCATATAACCAAGTTTGGAGAGATCGTACAAACTTTAGTTATGGATAGGATAACTAACAAAATTACTTCTATTATAGTTTATAGGACACGTAGCAATTCACGTATAGACCAAAAGCTTCTTATTACGACTCAGGTCCATCATTGGAAGAATTGCTTAATGTTATGGCTACCAAAAATATTCAAATTCAACAAAATAATTTACAGCTTCAGCAGAACACTCTACAATTCAGTAAGATGGAAGGCAATTTTAGCAAGATACAAGGTTTAGCTTCCAAGATTTGGAGAACCAACAAAATTAAGGTACATCCTTGGAAGAATTAGTTAATATTGTCTCCACTAACACTTTACAATTTCAGCAGGATGTGAAACGATTCCAACAAGATGCAATGTCTAGATGGGGAGATATCAACCACCTAGTGGTAATGTTGTCACCTACAACCAAATTAATACCAACTCTAATAATGATATATGTAGTTAGTGAAGAGTTGAGATCATTTCCATGAGGAATCTATTGGTACATGTTTCACGAGTTAAAACTAAAACAAATTTGGGGGGGGGGGTTGAAAAAATTAGAAATAAACATAAATAATCAAGTCTAGAAAATTAATGAACAAACCTTGGTTTCAGGTCACCTACGTTATCAAACTAGTATGGATCATCAATACAAATTTAAATCCATTAACAAATACTCTTTGAGTGGTGTTCTCTCTTAAGATTAAATGAATAGAAACATGTATTCTAATCACTCTTATTAACCAACAACTTATATACGATTTTAAGTTTGATTAATTAATAGCTTTAAAAAATAAGACAATTAGTGAGCAAGACAATAAACATATGATATATATTTAACCTAGATAAATATCTTTGTTAGAATTTCCAATCCCTAACGTAAAAGATGGTAATCCTATTTGCCACTTTGGATTAGTAAAACTAGATGACAAATCCTACTAATATGACTGTAAATTAAATCAATCAATTCCTAGTTGCACATCATATAGATCAATCAATTCAGGCATGAAAAGTAATATAAAAGACACTTAGTATTAGTCAATGAAATAAACTTTATTTACAAAATCTCACATATACTAAATGATAACATTGATTTCCTTTAACCAAGAAGAAGGATTTAGCTACTCATAATAGTGATGAAACTTGACAGAAGAATAGCATAACGTTTGGTCTCCATATCTGCTCTTTTTTCAAAAAAATGAAAAACTCTCAAAAAAGAAAATAAGAACATGAATGATTAATTTACAGAGGGGGAGGTCGTCCTCCCTTTTAAAGATATTTGATCAGATACACTCCCCTATGAAATCAAGTATTAGATCCCCACATAAGGAAAACAACTTAATTGCCAAAATAATTAAAATCCTAAGTCTATTGAATCTCCTTTCAAATCAGACTCTGGTGATAAACTTTGCCTTTGCCCGTGCCCACGATTATTCAAAAACTTTTCTGCCAGCTAGAAATTTGAATTGCCTTTGCTTTTCTTACATCTCTTTGATTCAAATTCAACTCCCATGTGTTCAAAATCACCTGCTAACAATTAAGAATCAAGTCTATTAATTTTAAATAAAAATTTCAACACATTAAAGATATTTATATCAAAAGTTAGCCCAAAAATAATAAATTATCAAATTCCCCTACACCAATCTTTTACTCATCCTTGACAAACTATATTTGTAATCAATTGGCCAACTAATCAACTTTCTTGATTCCAAGTCTCACAACAGTAAATAGAGCACACTTTAAGAGTTAAACATTGTTTCAATTAATACCTTAGAGTTAATCATTTAAGTAAATATAAACAAAGTTAATTTAAAGCAATCATATTTCAAAAACTAGCACATAATTATAGCAAACTCTCACAGACCAGATTTCGTTCAAATCACTCAAGTGTTTATTGGTTCTATATTTCACTCAAATTCTTCTAATACAAATATTATACCATATGCTCACTTTTTCACCAACTTTTCATCACTTGAAATATAAACATGCACAAATCAAAAGGGCTTTATTCAAGGTTGTATTCGACTATAGGTAAGGGTAAGGATTGATAAACGGAAAGGGCAAAAATCATAAACATTAGCAAAGCATCTAACGACTTATGGAGACACAATTTTAGTCACAAAGGAGTCAAAAAATTCATTCCGTATAAAGATAGATTACACTATATAATTTGTTTTTCACTGATTATTTTAAATATATTGATATTTAAGATCAGGAGATAGCAGTATAACATATAATTAAAGTCTCAATCTCTTCAATTTCCTTTCATCTTTTTCTTTTCCTTGCCTTCCATATTTCTCCAAAATAAGTTTTGACATAAATTGTGGTTAGAATGCTTACCTACATTTATGATGGGTGAAGATATTAAAGGTTTTAGTTATTTATTAGGGTTTTATCAAGAAAAAGGGTTCAACTAAAAAGGTTTAACAAAGGATATAGAATTGGGTTGTTTTTTTAAGCTAAAGGTTTAAAACAAAGAGGGAATTTATCATTTTTATGGATAAATGTATAAATGTGATCTCAAATTGGTTCCAAGCAAGTTCTAGAGAAAAATCCGCCTTAGAAGATAATCACAAATCAAAGAAATATAGATTGATTGCAAAACCTTGACTAATTGTATACACTTTTAGGCCCAAAAACTCAAAGGTTAATGCAGTTGACCACAATTATACACCATGTTTAATCATATACACCATGTTTAATCATATGATTGCAAAACCTTGACTAATTGTATACACTTGTATTTCTTAACTAAATGAAATATATTTTACTAAAAATAAAATTAACTCAAGTTATGGACACTAATTAATTCATGAAAATGGAAGTATAGAAAGTGGCAAAGTTGGCTAAGCAATCGTAAACAAGTCAATAAGAATTCAAAAATTTTCAACAAAGATTGCTAGATGTCAATTATATAGAACATACCCACCCCTCACCTAATCCATACATTGTCCCCAATGTAATTATATAAAGTAAAAAAAGCTAAAATAGAAAAGCGAAAAGGAAAGAAAACTTCTCTATAAGTTCATCGCCTAAGTCATGGGGTTGGTGGGTAAGGAGGTTGGAATCCTTGGTATGCCCAATATGCTGTAAAATTTTGCTCATTTCGGTGTATTTGGCGTTCAAGTCGAGTCAGACAAGCATTAAAGTTGGCCTAAGGAGGTTGGCTACTACTCGATGTAGGTGAGACAACCCAACTCTTTATGATTGGACATGGGTTGGAAATGACAGTTGGACCCGGGTAAGTAAAGGATAATTGCCTATGACTCATTTCAACGATGCCCATCTTGCACAAACCTTCCAAATCCAAAGATTCTATGGCACAAGCCACAAGCATGTCACTATTTTCAGGATCCAATAATTTCAAATTAACGACCAATTGAGTGACCCTAATATTAATGGTTCGGATTTCTTGTTGAACACATATTAAAATTAAGTCAAAAACCAAAAACCCAAATTAACAGGAATTTGTTTGTCCATATACTACAGAAAAATAAAATTCATCCTTAGAAAGTGTACCAACAGAATCCTGTCATCTCGAAAAATTGTATGCTAAGAGTCGATGTATGATTTTGAAAATAGGATTTTGTTAGATATGAACTTTTAGATGAACTAACCTTATATGGTTGAGGATCAAATAATCATTGAGTGCACAGTTTAGAGGCACTAAAATCAGTATGATAATCGCAACTGTAACTTACAAATGGTTCATTCTTAATGTCATCAGCTGATATAAAACCTACAACAACATTAAATTCAACAATAGATAACGCAAATTCCTGGCTCATAAGTCTAAATTCAACAATTTCCTTAGTAGACATTTCAAATTCTTCATGGGAATTAAATTGAAAGAGGCTGTAAAATTCTTGTGTCAATTCAACATAAGCAGGATAGTCAACTTTAACAAATGCATTCCAACAAATTTGCCCAACTAAATGCTCAAAGGAATTATAAATTTGTAAAGCATCAAGATTATCAGTCATAACAAACTTACATGGGTAAATTTTTCATTGGCTTAACCGTTGAAATCTCTAATTGTCCTCTGGTAGTGGAAAAGAAGTGAAATCCCCACTTCGTGACTTCCATTGGCTTCTCCTTTCGATTTTCTTATCTTTTCGGGTTCGATTTCAAGTTGTCGGACCCTGGGTCGATTTAGAAATGGGAGGAATGGAGGGATTCGATGTCTCAACTATGGTATCCAATAAAGGTTGAGTGTTAACCAAAGTAGGGATTGGTGAAGCTAACCGACGTGAGTCGTTCTTCTTACGAGGCATGGTCCCAAGTTCTAGAATTTTACATACCTGAAATCACTAAAATAAGGGCACAAAGCCAACGAAAATTTGCACTGGTGGAAGGATTTGGTTATGATGGTAAAAGGGGTAAAAATTTTGGAATTTTCGTTGGAATGGTATAGATGTTGGTTAAATTTGCAGTGGGTGGGTGAAATTGTAGTGGGTGAATGAAATTGGAGTGGGCAAATGAAAGTGTAATGCTAAAATTACAATGGGTGGGTGAGATGGCAGTGGGCGGGCAAGAATTTTTTTAATTTTTTATTAAACTAGAATTGAAAATATTGACATGTTAAAATACTAAAGGGAATGGAATAAATTGACAGCAAAAAAAACAAATAAAAAATAAAAATGAGACATACTAAAAAATATAAATAAAATTCAACATGAAAATTTTGGGCTGCTCTCAAATGCGCTTCTTTTAAACGTTAGTTGGATGTGTTTATCGACTTTCCTGATCAGAGATAGATTGGGGTTACTAGCTCTATCTCTTCCACATTCTTAACTGGATAATTTTGATAGTATGGTTTTAAACGGTGTCCATTAACCTTAAACTCCTTAGACTTATCCAAACTTTGAATTTCTACCGCACCATAAGAAAATACATTAGTAACAATAAATAGTCTGAGCCAGCGAGATCGTAATTTTCCTAGAAAAAACTTAAGTTTTGAATGATAAAGAAGAACTTTTTTCCTACTGAAAATTGCTTCCTTCAAATCATTTTATCAAGAAAAGCTTTTGTTCTTATAAATTTTTGCATTTTCACAAGCCTCATTACAGATCTCTTCTAACTCTTACAATTGCAACTTCCTATTGTTACCAGCCTCTACCGAATCCATGTTTAACTACTTCACAGCCCAGTAGGCTTTATGTTTTATTTCCACAGGCAACTGACAAGGTTTATAGAAACTAACCTGTACGACGATATACCTATTAGAGTTTTGTAAGCAGTCTGATACACCTACAAGGCATCATCCAAACATAAGCTCCAATATTTTTTGTTCAGATTCACCACTTTTTTCAAAATTTATTTAATTTCTCGATTGGAGACTTCAGCTTGCCCACTCGTCTGTGGATAATTGAAATACGATGTGAAAGACAATGTTTCTTCATCAATGTTCCAACAATTTTATTGCAAAAATAAGTTACCCTATCGCTAATCATAGCTTGAGGTATTCCATACCTGACAAAAATGTTAGATTTGATAAAAATGACTACAACCTTAGCATCATATGTATGAGTAGATTTCTTTTCTATCCATTTTGTTACATAATCCACAACTAAAATGATATAAGTTTTACCAAAAGATGCAGGGAAAAGACCCATAAAGTCAATTTCCCATATATCAAAAATTTCACTTACCAAGATATTTGTAAGTGGCATTTGATCCCTTCGTCCCAGGCTACATGTTCTTTAACGTTGATCCAATGCTTTCATTCATAAATTCTCTTAGAAGTTGTAGCTTTCATGTAACAACTTGCATTACACATTACATTTAACTATTTTTAATAACTTATTAAAATAAAAAGTTAAAAGTGATTGATTATATTAATTTATTTCCTTTTTGTCTTCTACAATGAAAAAGAAGTTGGTTGTAAAAATGAAATATAATAGAAGCTAAGAAAAAGGTGAATGTCATGTTATATTTGGTGCATCACTGCATCTATAAAAGCTAAGAAAAAAGGTGCATGTCATGTTATATTTGGTGCATTTACTTTGAAATACGAAAATGCAATGAATATTTTCGCAATTAATGAGTTGAATTTTTTAGTATTAATTGAGTGGTGACAAATGTATCAGTTACACCACCATTTACTTCTTGCCATGTAGCAGCTTCAATTAATTCCTGATCTTTAATTGTTATTTACCATTAACTTTTCTATCAATGTCCACTAATATCATCCCTTTGAAGTTAGTAGTGAGTGTTAAAGAACCCAATTTCAAATTCGGAAGCCTATACACATCCAACCTTTTTATTTAATAAATATCTATAAAAAATGATCCTTATTTTTTATTATTCCATGTCTTCTAAATATATTGTGAAGTAGAACCTAAGGTTACATGATCCTCAACACATGATACTTTGTTTATAGAAGAGGTCTTGAGTTATAACTATATCATCTTATTAGGCCCTCCTTGTAATGGAATATGCAATGACGCAATGTAAATAATGAATAATAGGGGAAATGATTTCCAAATTTGTATACTCGGTTAGAGGATAGCTTGATTTACCCCTTATGATATATTCCTACAATTTAGGTAGTTACCTTAAGTAGAACAATTGATCCTAGTTCATATTTGGATGGGTTGGTTGTGATTTGATGGGATGATTGAAGCCCACACTTCACTCAAAACTTATTGAAAGACAAATTCCAAGTTTCATTTCTATGCAGAAATGTAACAACAATCTTATTGTTCCTACTGAAATTTATATTAACTTTGATAGTCAAAAAGATTTCTAAAGTTATTTCCTTAAAGTAGAGTTCATCCAACTTGGTGAACCGCTTAAAATTAATATTTCTTCTCACCTTATTAGATACGCCTATTATTTCTAGAGCATTATAATCTGCAACCCTATCATCTCTAAAAGGTTATGATTTGAGATAGTTATAACTTGGATATGATAATGGTTAAAATGGTTCTTTAGTAGTGTCTCTTTGTTTTTCTTAAACCTTCTCCTATATTAGCTTTACTTTTCCCTTGAATCATCTTATGGATCATGTTGTTCTTTAAATAATTTGTTGATGATGGAGGTTTTATATATATGTGTGTGAGAAGATGACATAAAAGTGAAAATGAGGTTGTAAATTGAAGAATCGAGTGAAATTAGTTGCAAAAGTGTCTTTTTACTTCCTATGCAACATGATCTATGACATGGTCATGGTTCAGAACTTGGGGTATTCTAAAAATTGCAATGGTTAAGTATGATGTGAGTAAACACACTCTCACTATCTTTATATCTGTTAAAACAAGATCTGCCACACAAGCGTGAACTAAACTATGGTGTAATATAGAAAAGCCATATTTTTAGTAATTATCTCAATGATTACTTAAAATATGGCTTATAAAAGCAAGTCTATTCTAACTTTCATCCTTTTACATACTAATTCAATTCAATAATCAATAATAATATAAAGTAGTTTGGACAGATTTTAACTGAATTGGGATGTCAATTAATAAGAATTAATAATAAAGATTATAACAAGTTTAAGAAATTTGTATTTTCAAAATTTTCATTAACCCCTTCCGTACAATTAAAAGTGTAGGTTGTCCCCAATGTACACAGTTGAAGTATGGATAAATAAAATATCAATAAAAGCATAAAAGTGAGAAATTTATGGCTTATTACTTCCCTGAATAATAAGATTTACATAATTATGAATTTAGTAAAGAGTCCATCTGATGTTATGTGCAACCATCCCTGCAAAATATAAACAAAAGGAGATAAATATATATATAAAAAAGATAAAGAACATGAAAATAAAAATGAAATGAAATGAAATTGCACTATTAATGTTCAGAGCAAGGAGGACTTGGACTCATGGCATCCAAGCTGATGAATCTAACCATGCTCACTAAGAAATTGTAGAGGCTGATACATGACAGGTAATCCCTATGGTTGTGGAGGTTGATACAAGACAGGTAATCCTATGGTTGAAGTGGTTCAATTTATACTACATAAAGAAGAAATCAATTTGGTGATTCGAAGTTACAAAAAATGCATCTGCTTTGATCAAGCATATTGGCAAGATTAGAGATAAGCTCAAGTTACAATGTATTTACCAAGTTGGCAATGGAGAAACATTCATGTTTTGGTTTGATCCATAGTTCAATCAAGAATTTCTTCTCACCATCCCTGAACTTCAAATGTTCAAAAACTCCACAGTTTAGATGCCAATGTAGCTCAGGGTTTAGCTACACTGTAGCATTACTCCAACGGAAGCTACACTTCGAGCAATATTCAACTATTATCTAGCTTCACTTTGGCGAGGCAAGTAAACAAAATCCTATGGAGATTGGAAAGATCATGTTAGTTCTCCACTTCCTCTGCTAAATTCAAATAAAAAGATGAACTTCCTCATGTGCAATGGTACCATGTTATTTAGTGTAAAGACTACAGTCCTAGACATGCTCATATTCTCTAATAAGGATTCAAATTAAAACTTGCCACATTAGACAAAATTGGAAGCTTCCTACAAATTCCCAATTGGTGTACTCTATGCATAGTTTAAGCAGAATCTTATAACCATCTATTCTTTTCCAACTCCTTCTCAAACAAAATATGGAAAGACATAATGGTCATGTGAGGAATTTACAACCCTCTAATAATTTGTTTTAACATCATTATGTGAATTACTCATCTTAAACATATACAGGAGTGAGACAGTTGGATAATAATCATAGATTTAGCTTACCTTTTGGCAGGTATCTGGACTGAAAGGAACAAGAGAATATTCAAGTCCTTTACAAACACACATAAGAAACCTTAAAGATCATACTAGACTAAATCATATTTCACATTTCTCAACAAAAGCACAATCACAAATTCAACAACAAAGTATCATTAGAATGGAAATTTTTCTAAGTTGAACCAATCCCAAAGCTTCCACAGGGACATAGAAGTTTTTATCCACTAAAGCAAGCCAGATACACAAGCAGCAAAGCAATATTGAACTATGTACTAGATGAGACTTTTGAATCCATTATGGAGCTAGCCTCTTAAAGATAGGATGATAAATTTGTAAACCATATGTACTTTACCCTTTCTTTGAATGAATTACCTTTTATTTAAAAATGAAATGAAATAAAAAATAAAATAAAGAAAATGCACAAATAATAAAATAAACAAAAGAAAAACCCTAATAGAGTGTCCAGACTGTCTTTGTGTTCCTCAATTTCTTGGTGAGTCTGGTATGTTAGTTACTAGAGGATCTTTGGGCCTCTAAGAGTCAAAGATGATGCAGTCGCGCTAGATGGTACAGTGGTATGGATATTGTAACACCCCACTTCCACGAATCACACTCCCGAACATCTAGAGGACATTCGAGAAAATAACCTATTAAAGCGGCATGTTAGAGCAGTCACATTCATTTATCTTGGCATCATACATATAACATAAGTATTCAAAAGATCAACTCCTCATTTCATTTATAATAAAATAATTTACTTTATAGCATTTTACTACTTAATCCATATATACAGTATCAAAACATATAAGAGTTTTCTACTCTTTACAACATGCTTTATATGAAAGAGGAACTATATAAAAGTACTCTATCTAAACTCCCCAATATCAGCTAACTGATCTTTGAGCCATTCTCGAGTCCAAAATCGACAGTACTAGACTTTTACTAGTCTGCCTTAGAAGTTAGGTCTCCTCTCTCGTACCTAAAAATCAACGTGGCAATTTTGATGAGTTTTGCGAACTCTGTGAGTAAACCATCCTCAATATGCTCACTTATATCAAACACAATGACAATTCCACAATTCATTTTAGAGACAAATCACATCATCAAATATCAAATATCACTTCACATAACATCATATTTCAACAAATACAATTTGTGTACACTATTTCACATTTTTCTTTCAGAACAGTCCAAATAATTCATTTTAGTTATTCATATAATACTTATCAATTTGTATATGCAATATACAAGTGACTCACTTTCATTGTTACTTTGTTGTGACTGAGCACCTTTTTAACTGTCCCGTATCTGTTGTGGATATCGGGCTCATTGATAGCTGTCCCATACCTATTGTGGATACCAGACTCATTATAATACTGATCTTGTGGCTCTTATGTGCATTTATGAGCTTTAGGCTCTTTTTTACTAGTCACTCTGGTCATAACTCCTTTATCTGATCATGCACTCATGATATGCAATCAATAACTTCATTCATTTCACACAGTCATCTTCATATGTTCATCGGATCTAAGTATAGAATTCAACATTTCATTGAGCACACATATTTCTTTCAAATTCACATTCAATAATGAAAACTTCTAATGCAATCTCAATTATCAATCTCCTCGGACCATCAATGTCTGAAATTATCACAATCACATCATTATCACAATCACATCAGATAAAGTTCAGTAATTGCATTTTATACAGAAACAAATCAATTATAGTGAGAAAACATCTAAGTTGACTCACAGTACGTTCCAGATTAACTATTGCCTTGACGAACTGGCAATGTCTAGATGTTGGCATTCGACTTGCGCTTTTATAATCATGCAATACACATATCGTACACTTTATTAAGTTGATCATTCGCATAAGTATTCAGTCATGC
>JAOQMS010000008.1:39179661-39205373 GCA_027563885.1 Erythroxylum longipes | reverse complement strand
ACGACGAACTTGTGTATCTAAGGTACCATTACGCAACGCAAAAATGTTGAGATTACGAGAAGTAGAAATATCTTTCACCTGGACTATTTTTCTGAATTCCTGTAGCCTGAATTCATAGAGTAACATTATCATCTTGGAGATTGCACGGCTTTCCATTAACCGTTCGCCCACGTAAGGGTAGAGAAGTCACGTGGAATTTGCAAAGCACGTTAATGAGAATTAAAAAAAAAAAGATTGCTTAAAATAGTTGGTTTGGGGTTTGGGTGTGGCCTATGGATCTTTCATATAATTAGGTCTTAATCACTCTTGTTTTTGTTTCCTGAATGGACTATATCAAACATAAATTTACTAATATTATAGATTGATTCTCTTATGTACAAGGTAATAGAAATTCACGAGGAGGTTGAGTGAAACGAGTATGGTTCACTTTTCGGCAAAGAGATGGGCTGCTATATCTAATACGCCTCCAAGCCCAAGCCATCATCAAATCCTTCCATTTTGAGTCGAATAACATAAAAGCTGAGGTTGAAGCATCAGCGCGATCTCAGCATTATTAATCTAAAAAAGGTTTGAAGAAGCTTCAGGTGACTTCTATACGGTGTAGGTGAAGACTGGAACTATGTAGAATTGTGGACCCCCCTGACCTTTATCTTTATGCCATTCATTCAAGTCTGGAAATTTCTCCTGCTTCTTACCGTTGCTTTACAAATAACGTCTCATCCCTCTGTTGTTCTACGCAGCTTCTTATCAGCACTTCTAGCAACTTTGTGTGTCATCTAGTTCAGGCTTTGCCATATCAAACATCTCATATGGACCTCAGGAACTTGGGTTTTGACTCTCCTCTCTTGTCAGTCCTTGAAGACATGCTGGAGTTCCAAGAGGAGCCACGAAACAACCCATCTCGTACTTACGTCCGAGACGCCAAGGCCATGGCTGCCACTCCAGCAGACGTGGTGGAATACCCGAAATCCTACAAATTCGTGGTCGACATGCCAGGAATCAAAGGCAGCGAGATCAAAGTTCAAGTGGAGGACGACAATGTTCTGGTGGTTAGTGGGGAGCGAAATAGGGAAAAAGATAACAACGGCGTCAAGTACCTTAGAATGGAGAGGAGGATTGGCAAGTTCATGAGGAAATTTGCATTACCAGATAATGCTAACATGGATGCAATCTCTGCTGTGTGTCAAGACGGTGTTCTCACTGTCACTGTCGACAAGTTGCCCCCTCCGGAGCCCAAGAAACCGAAGACCATTGATGTTAAGATCGCATGAAAAGTATCAACCTAGTAATAAGGCAACGTCAGCTGTTTCGTATGTAATGAGAGTGAGTTCGAACGAGTAACTTTGGAGTTTGGTTCTTCCTCTTTCTGATTAATAATCGGAGTAATCATGTTTTCCTTCTTGATATTTTACGATCGTTATACTGAACTGCTTTGAATTTAAGAATAAGATTTAATATTTGTAAATTCTGGGAGTTGAAATTTTGTTAAACCTCACCCGAGTCAGCCCAGGTAGAGGCTTATGTTATATATGGCAATTCTAATACTTTTTCATTCCAATTTAACACTACTTGTAGCACTCTTGTTTCAAATTTATATTGTTCCAAATCTCTATAATTCCAATGCACAATATTCAATCAACAACAAATGACCAAAGATAAATAACATTAAAATCAAGCTTAATTCAATATACGTAAAGTGGCTGTAAATCATGCCAAGTTTAGGTTTAAAATTATATTTGGATCTTTTAGTAATTTAATTTAATTATAATTTCAATTTAATTTGTTAGAATTACAATTAATTCTGGCTTAATAAAAATAGGTGCAATTAAGACCCAATATCTAATGTTAACTTTTATTTTTTCAAATATCTTATAGTTGAACTTAAAGTTTCTCATAACTTTATTAAATTATCTTTTTTTCAACCATTCTTTATATATAATCCATTAGATTTCTAAATATATTGGCAATGGATACAAATTATAATTTTAAATTATATTGATATATGTTAAATTAAAAATTTTAAATCTATCTTTAATTCTATAATTAAACATTTTATATCAATAGATCAAAATTAATATCTAACAATACAGTAGTTTTAACTAATCTTTTCATGTATGATTCTTTGTATAATTTAATATTTTCATTAGACAACATTTCAATTAGATATAAAGTATAGAATTAGTGTCTATTCTATCTTCTTCAACTCATATTAGTTTTTTAATATTAGTAACTAATTTTTATAATGACATTTGGAAACTATTTTCAAAAAGTGTCATTTCACATTGGCAAGGAATTTCTCAAATCATTACTAATTGAAAATAATGGAATATTATCTTTAAATACTTTACGGTAATGAATTATATATTGATCACTCACTTACTTCCATATAGTTCATGCAATATCAATTGACTACAAAATGAGTTATCTTTAATTAAGATAGTTCATAAACATCATTAAAATATAGCAATCTTTAAATAGAGATACTTTGAATATTTGAAGTCAAATAATCATTTATAAAATCATCACAATGAGCATTTTTAAAAACAAACAAGTAATGTTTGATATAGATTTTTTATGTCAAGTTAATTCAACGAACTTGGTCTCTTGCAAGCACTCATATGTTTTTTTTTGTGTATCCTATATATTTTAGTCAATGAGATCAACTACTTACTTAACAAAGAAAAAATATAACGTGTACTAGTGTTTTTGCTATATTATTGATTCTTAACTATCCTCATAATTAAGATAAATTGTAAAAATTCATTCTTGAATCTTTGATGAGACCTTAGCTCCTTTCACACGTCTAATAAATTTAAAGCTCCATAATACATTGCTATTTGAATAATAAGGAACAATACCAAGTTGATATATATTTCTAATACCACTGAAATTTTTCATATACAGATTTATCACTCACTAACTAGGCAATTATACCCATCATTGATATTTACAATAGTAAGTAAGAAATTGATCCCATAAAGAAGTGTTGTGAATAAAAAAGCCAAATAATATTAACTAATACTTCTAACATTCAGTGATGCTTACCACTCTTTGATGCCATAAACAAAAAGATGTGAAACTGGAAGAATCAATTTTTATTTTATGCATAAAGATCGTAACTTGTTATACCTTTGTTAAATAATGTACATAATTATTAGAGCTATCATATTATGATTCTAAAAGCTTAATTAAATAATTGAGAGGATAATAAGGAACTTGCTTTGGTTACTTGATATAAAGAAGGGAAGAAACTCCAAAGTCAAATGGCTTGACGTTTATGTTCTTTGGTAAAAAAGAGGCTTAAGGCAAGAATATAAGATATGAATAAAATGCTCTTTGTTAAGAGAATACAGAAGGTACTCAATAATAAGGAGTCCATATAAGTAAGATGGAAACAATCTCACCACTTAAAAGCAACTAATTTTTTGAATTTGAAAGACAAGAAAGACAACTCATATCCTTTAAATCAGGTGTTAAGGCTAAGGAAATCTACAAGGCAAGAATTTGAAGCAATTATAGGCAATATAAATTATACCTACTTTTGGTTTGATAATTAGAATGATTTGTGAGTATTGCATATAATACTCGAAGCATAGTCACTCAGACACATGCTTATTGAGAATGTCAAAGTAAAAGAGATTGTTCAAGGAAATCAATGGCAATATAACCTTAGAGACTTCTCCTTCATCAGATATAACATAATAAGATACATGCCTAATGCCTCTAAGATAGACTGCAAGATGTCTTAGACATAGATCAGGGAAGTTTACAAATAAATACTACTTACAATTAATTAAGGCACATCAATAGAGATTATGTTGGGCTAAGCTGGTGTTTGTGAAATCAAACATACCAAGAACCTCCTTTATAGTATGGTTAATAGTAAAAAGAAGGTTCAAAACAAAGATATACCTAAAGGCAGTATGGACCTAGTATATAAATTATGAAAGTTAGAGAATGAAAGTATTTCTTGTTATTTTTTTTAGTGTCAATACTTAAAATTACTTTTGGAACAAGTTTAAATGAGATGTAACTCTTATTCTCCAATTACATACTAGGGAATTATAATATAATAGGCTAGAAAAATCAAATATAACTCTAAAAGGGACCTAGGAGTATCTAGGTTAACCTTTTTTTGTTTTATATACTTGACTTACAGGGAAAGAAATAATAAGAGATTTGGTTCTGAACCATCAAATTCTTTAACTTTTCTACTTATAAGTCTAAACTAGATAAAGGAAGGAAGCATTATTATATGTTAAAGTTGGAGAAAAAGCTAGCAGTGGGGTGAAATCTAAATGGAACCTACTAAAGGGACTCGAAGACTTACTAAAGAACTTGGTGGAGATTGATTTATTAATTCATCTTATTCAAAATTGAATTGAACCTTATATCTACACCTTTATGCTAAATGGTTGGAGCTTACAGATTTTATACTTTGTTCTAATTTAGATGGGATTCACAGTATTTATCCATCAAGATTTTATATTTGTGCGTTATGCCATTTGTATTAGAGCTAGGCTAGTACAAGATTAGATCCTTATAATTTTTTTCATGGCTTCTCCTTTCTAAAATGTCTATTTCTATTTAGCACTCTTTTATGTAGGCTTAAATATGTGAAGAGCCTTAGAAATGGCTCTAAGAAGAGATTGAATATTTTTTTTCCTTTTTAAAGGTCAACTTAAGCAATTTTATTCAACTTCTAAAAAAATAAAGAGATGGCCTTTATGGAGTTTAGAATAAAGGGAAAAAAAACTAAACCTAACAACTGGCAATAGTCAATGAAGTAAATGAAAAGACGATTAATCAAAAGACAATTAAATCAAATAGTTGTGTTTAGATGAGTACTTCCCCTAGCAACACTCAAGGCCAATACTGACTAAGAGCAGGAAGGCCCTCGCCCAAGTCCCATGCTTATCGGAGGCCTATTAATTACAAGTTATTTTACAATTTTAAAGGAATTTATTTAAGGAGCAAACATCAATCTCAATTTTGTAAAAAAAAAAAGCTTGGCTTGTCATCATACATATGAAAACTTCTTTTTAGGAGGTAAAACAATAGTGAAAGTGTGCATAATGAAATTGCGCCTGCTAAATACCAAGATTCACATTTTCCTAGTTAAAATTCAATAAGAAAAAGTCTTAAATTCAAGAATTTCACCTTGACCTTGCCTCCATCAACATCATTCCCATTTAGGTAAGAAACACATCTCATTTATTCTCCTTAAATCTCATTCTGTTGCTTTGAATTTTAGATTTTTTTAGTAGATCTTTCGATTTGAAGACTAGACAAAATTTTGAAATTTGATTACGAGTATAATAGCTTTTTCAATTTAGGTTGAATTTTCTATTTTCGAATAGAAACTTAGATTAAATTTTGGGTATAATTTATCCTTCTTTCATTCCTATTTCAACTGTAGCTTATTTGAATAAATTGAAGTTTGTCAATTTGATTATATATGACATTTGTCAATTGCAATTCTAAGTATAATTTTAATTCAAATTGAAGTTTATTTGGGTAATTTTTCTCTCTTTCATTTCATACATATCATAGTTGATATTTTTATCCCTTATTTCCTTCTTCAATTACAATTTATCTCTCTTTCATTTATTAAGTCATAATTAACATTTTTTATTTATAGGTTTGGCTGATTTTCTACGTATAAATTTAATTTAGTAAATTACTGATGAAATTTGATTTCAATATTTCTATAATGTGAATATTGATGTTAATCTCTATTCTCTTTAGTGAAAAGTAGATCATTGCTAGTTTTGATGTTTAAGAATTACTTGAAAAGTCAAAAATGAATTTTAAGTATGATAACTTTGATCATTAAAGTTCTCTTTGTTTTTTCATTTTTAATATTAATTTTGGCTCTTTGTTTTCTTTTTTCGCAAATATATAATATTGTCGATATATCTTTGTGATAAATGGTCAAGTTAATGTTGTTCTATTGCACCTACTTGCTTCTTTCAGTTCCATACACATGCTTTTGTTTTTTTCTAGTTCAATTGTGTTATATTATTTTATATAATGTTGCCTAAAAAGTATTTGCCTGGAAATGAAAAAGGAAAAAGAGTAGAATAGTTAATATCTTAAAAAAGAGTAATTGATAAATTTGTTAAAAGAGTGACTATTCTAATGAAATTTATGAGAAAATATGTGAAGATAGTTTTGAACAACCTAATGAAAATTTATGTTATGAGATTCATATTTACGAGAATGATAACATTTAAGTAAGTATAAGCATATATCAAATGTATCCAATTCAGACAATTTAAGGGTAGATGAGCAACTAATCCCTCTGTTAAATATTTATAATTCTAAAACTTTGGATAATCTTGGCAATAAAATACAAAACATTTCAATTGAAGAAATGCCTATAAAGGAATAGAATCTTTTGTTTTCATTAGACAATACATATTTGCATCTTATCGATTCATTGGAGCCCTTCTTTTTACTTTGTCCTGAGCCTATAAAATGTTAGGAACAACCCTAGTAACACTTTTGATTTGATTATTTAATTAACCTATAATTAATATATTCTCTGGACATGTAAGACTTCCTAATATTAAAAATTGCACACTCTTAAGCTTCAACTATTTACTCACTAGATAGTTAACATATTTGAATGCACTAAATTATTTGAAATCTCATAAAAGGTTTCACCTAAACACTATAAAGATCATGTAGGTCTTCCTCAAGCTAAGCCATAATCCGTTCACAAGCAAGTTCTCTCGAGTTAGGTAAATTAAAATCAAATTTAGATGCTAACATGAATAAATCAACATTGATAATGGAAATAGTATTTATCTACTCTACATGTTCAAAATAGAAAAATTAAATGACAGAAATAGATGAATCATAATATAAGTAAATTTGGATGAACTCCTTAATTTCATTGACAACTTAATGTATTGAGATGATATTTAGATCTTGATTCACTAGTGTAAACATCTTAAAATTGATTATTAAAAGGTTAAAGAAGCCTCATGATGGCTAACCCTAGCTTTTCAAGAGAAAACATGTTTCTTAGGCCTAGTTTCTCTAATAGATGACTTAAATCTTTTTTATAAAAGGTTTTTACCTCTACATACGTTTTAATCTAGCTATGCCATGGTCTCTCTTATAGGACCTTCAATGTTTCTTATAGGTGATAAACATGGCCTCTAGCACAATTGTGTCTCCAAGCTATGGATCTACTATTTCTTTGAAGAGGAATACACGGCCTATGGCGTGACTGTCTCCTTTAACCATGAATCACATTATCTTCTATTAAGTTTGCACATGATCTCATATAAGACTATGGCTCATGTCATGCACTTAATATAGTTGATCTCCTCAGTAACTTCCTCATTTTTCTTTTTGGATTTCCAATGTAATAGTCGATTTCCAAAACTTACTGAGGGTTAGAATGTTAGACTTTTGAGTCATATCATTTTAGAATTTATGAGGTGCATTTCATTTACATACATAAAATGAGCATATACACACATGAATGTTGATTTGGAAAACATTGCAAAGATAGTATAAGCACTTAAAGTTGATTGTGTATTGCTTATGTCTTGAATTTTGGCTTGATGGATTATAACTAGTAATTTGGCGTTAATTGTTATAATTAGGAAATTGATGAATTAAAATGTACATTTAGTCTAGGAAAAATGTCAAGTGGCAAGACAAGTTGACACATGGAAATTTAGGATGACTATGCTTATAAAATAAGTAACGCATGGCAGTGAAATTTAATGACAAATGGCTTAGAGAATTGAGTAACAAATGACCCAGGATTTTGTTGACATTTGGCAGCTTATATAGAGGACAAGTGGATTGAATGCATATATGACAAATGTCATTATAAAATAGTGACACTCAGCACCTAATTAAATAAGCTAATGCAGAAATAGTTTCTGCTGCCTTCTTTCTTCTCTTTCCATCTCACCACCAAAACACACACACACCCTCACAGATTCTGAATTTTTGCTTCAATTATGTTCATCACCACTCAAAATCTTTACAAAATTTTGCATCAAGAAAGCTATATTCTGTTGATTTCTTCTTGTTGTTGAAAAAAAACATTCTACTTCCATCTTGTTCTTGGAATTGTGCTTGCATGCATAAGTTAGCTTGATAATTGAGGAGGCAATTGAGCTGATCAAGTAAGTGAAAGACTGATCTCTTATGATACAAGTTAATAAAACTTGATGATGACTGAATTGGGGATGGATTGATTGTGATATTGGTGTTAAATGAGTGCTAAAAAATGATACATAAATGGTAGTTTTTGTTCTGTTTAGCATGTATGAAAAACAATAGTTTATGAACTATTAAACGAATGATTTTGAGCTAGAAATTGAGATGCAATTGATGAAGAATTGAGGTATAATTAAGGTATAATTAATGGAATGTTATGAAGATGTTTTGAATTTGATATGAAAGAGTTTTCTTTTGAATCTAGACAAAAAAATTGGGGATGTTAGTGTATGTGTAAGAATGATTGTTAGTGACATAAATAAATAGAATTTAGAGAGCTTTAATGTAATTAAGATGGAAGCTATATTAACATGAATTGAAGTAGCTTTTAAGAGTATGAATTTTGAAAAAATTGAAGTGTTAATGATGATCCTAAGTAGATTAAATTTGTGGAGAATTGAGAGAAATTGGATAGTGCACAATTGGGGCACTCATCCCACGATCGTGGGAAGGTCCCCCACTATAACACACAACCTCCATAAAGATATGCCTAAACATATGGAGAACATTCAAAAACATACTCTATGAAAATGGCATGTTAGAGCAATCACATCAAATTATTATAGCATCATATAGAATATAAATAGTTAATGATTAACGTTTCCCATTTTCATTCACAAACACAATTTACACTGTAGCATTACATTTCATAATACATATTTATATTACCAAAAAATTTGAGAGTTTACTACTCTTTTACAAAATATTCTAAATGAAATGAAAAATGTAAAGAAACACGATCTACTAGACTCCGCAGGTATCAGTTGAGCAGACCTTTGAGTCATTCTTGTTTTCCCAAAAATTGACAATACTATACTTCTACTAGATTTGTCATAGAAGCTAGGTCTCTCTCGTACCTGAAAATCAACGTTGTAATTTTGATGAGTTTGCGAACTCAATAAGTTAATCATCATCGATATGCTCACTCAGATAGAACATCAAACGTCACTGATATGAAGCCAATTTCATAAGTATATCACAGTTCAATAGATGTATCACATCATAACTCTACAATCCATCATGAATTACATACATTTCAAATTATCATTTATCTTAATCATTCATCTCATTAACATGTACACAAACTTTGCATACCACTTTATCAACACAATTTAGTAATTCTGCACAATATTTCACATGATACATGTAAAGACATTTATATGCAAATGCTTATGCACATGTGACTCCACTTTCATTTTTATTTTCTTATGACCGAGTGCCTATTTACTGTCCCATATCCATTGTGGATACGGGGCTCATTTCATTTACTATTCCGTATTCATTGTGGATACTAGGCTCATTAATAACTGAGCATGTGGCTCTTTGTGCACATTTCTGACCTTTAAGCTATTTTTCTCACTGGTCACTTCGTTCACAACTCCTTTATCTGATCATGTATAATAATGTGATGGAATACATCAATTCACAAATTATGATATCAATAACTTTCATTCAATGCATAGTCATTTATCATATTCATCTCATCTCAGTCTGACATTCAACATTTAGTTGAGTACACATATTTTTTCAAATTCACATATAATTAGGAAACACTCCCAATACACTCCTAAATATCAAACTCCTTAGATCATCAAAGTCTGGAATTAGCACAATTATATCAAAACAGTTCAATAACTTAAATTTAAACAGAAACAAATCAATCATAGTGAGAAAACATCTAGTTTAACTCACAATAAGCTCCAGATAAGCTATTGCCTTGACGACCTAACAATGTCTGGATGCTGACGTTCGACTTATGCTTCTTTAGTCATGCAATGCACACATATAGTTCACATATTACTAAGTTGCTTAATCATATAAATATTCAATCATGCACATATATGTATATGTGTCATGTTCAATGCATGCTCAATTGACTTTCCTGGGATTGTATCCTTAATCACAAGCCTTGATCATTCAAACATGATAGCTTTTATTTAACTAGCTTGCAATTTAAATTTATACCTCAAGTAAACTTGATTATTCTAAATTCATCAATCATACATTCACCAATCCTTTTCTAGAATTATATAATCACATAATATCCCAAATTCTCATTCATTCATTCCTAATGCATCATTCATATCCTTTGAATCACATTTATATTCATAAGAACACATTTATTCCTTTAACAACTCTAAATTTCCAGATTTAGATACATTGATATCAACAATCCATTCCTTAAGTTATAACATCAATTAACAACATAAGCATATCAAACACTTAACCAACTAATCTAACATCAAACTAAGCTCATTTTAAGCATCAATCAAGTCTAAATGCACCAAAGTAAAGTAACCTATCCTTATTTGATTCAATAATCACATAAAAGAGAAAATTTCACTTCCAATGCGTTGCCCACGATTATGGAGGGCCTTCCCACGATTGTGGGATGAGTGATCCAAAAATTTTACTCTTTATTCTCCTTCAAACTTTTCCATATTTTAACCCTTTCTTACTAAACTCAAAACATGTTCTTCATAGTTCATTATTTACACCTCAATTCCTCATCAATTTTACCTCAATTCCAACTCAAAATCACTTACAACAATTCATAAACTATTATTTATCATGTACACAAAATCAAAACATAAAATTATCATTCACTATCATATATAAATCCTAGTTCTTCTCATTTCAAGAACACTAGATTAACACCTTTCTTTAACATAAATTCACCTTTATTTTGCTTCAAAACTCAATCTAATTCATCTCTATAATCACCAATAACCCACAGTTTTCATACACTCAAAAACAGAACATGCTTATATCCATTCATTCATCAATATTCCAGCACTCATCAAACACCATTATCACAATCAATACATTCCTAAACAATCATCATAAATGTTTATATTAAAACAAGCCATGAAGATAAATATTTTACTTACTTGTTTAGCTCAAAAGCCTCCTTAATTCATCAAGTGACCTAGCTCTCCAAACTTACATGATCATTAAAATTTTAAGGTGGAATAGGTTGGGTTTTCAGCAACAAGATGAAGATAACCAAATATTGGAGTTACAAAGTGAAGGATTTTAGCAAAAACTCAAATGTTGTGAGGTTTGGGTGAGAGTGTCATGAATGAAGAAGAAGAAGACAGCATGTAGCAAAAAGTAAAAAATGAAAGAGAAGATGGTCTTTCATGTGTGAGTGTCGTGAGATAGGTGTGTGGTAAGTGTTTATGACACTTGTCATATAAAGACACTTGCCATATGTCTTCTACTTATGGTACCAAACGTCACTTAATAATTAGTCCATTTGTCTCTCAATCTCTAAGCCATTTGTCACCCAATTATCTAAGTCATTTGTCTCTCAATCTTAATGTCACTTGTGACTTATTTCTATTACCATGTATCATTTTGTCTTGCCACTTGACATTTTTCCTAGTCTAAATGTACATATAAATTCATAAATCTCCCAATTTTAAGAATAATTTCCAAATTACTAATTATAACCAATCAAACCAAAATTTAAGACATAAATAATACACAATTCTCGTCATGTTCATTTTAAACCTTTCATACCCTGGAATATGTCAATTAAGTGCATATACTATTTTTATAATGTGTACAAAAATCATAATTTATGTTTGTATGCTAATATTATGCATGTGAATAAAAATGCATTTCATAATTTCTCAATTGATAAAAATCATGTAACTCAATAGCCTAGGGCTCTAACCCTTAGTAATGCTTTAGAAATCAGGTTATTACACCCACAATCATGGCCAACTAAATGATAATTTCAATTTTGTGAATTTGTTAAACCAAATGAGGATAAGTCACTCTACATTGGTTTATTTGGACTTGACTAAGGCTTGAAATAAACCTAGATTATTGCTTGATTAATTGGTTAAGGGTTTGATAAGTTTAGGTTGTTAATTGATGTCATTACTTAATGAATGGATTGTCTTGATATCAATGTATTTAAATTTGGAAATTTTGAGTTGTAAAGGAATAAAGGTGTTCTTACGAATGCAAATATGATCCAAAGGATATGAGTAAGGTGTATTAGGTATGAATGAATGATAATTGGAAAATTGTGTGAATGTATCTTGCTAGAAAAGATTAATGAATATATGATTGATGAATTTAGAGTAATCAAACTTACTTAAGGTATAAACCTAAATGCAAAGTGGTAATATACAAGCTATAATAATTGAATGGTCAAGAATTGTGAATAGGAATACATACCCGGAAAGTTCAATTGAGCACGCATTGAACATGACACATATACGTGTGCATGATTATAAATTCATATGATTGAATAACTTAGTGATGTGTAAATTATGTATTTATTGCATGACTTTAGACGTATAAGTTTATCATCAGCATCTAGACATTGCCAGATCATCAAAGCAATAGCTATTCTGGAGAGTATTGTCAGTTAACCTAGATTTGTAAATTCAATTATATGTGCTTCCGTTTGAATTGTATGTGTATTATGGAATGTGTGAACAACTGAAAGATGAATGTTGGACTCAGATCTGAAGAATTTGATATATGATATGAGCATATTGAATGAAAAGTACTGAAAGCATAACATGTGAATTGATGCATCTCATTACATCGAAATGCATAATCAGATAAAAGAGTTGTGACTGGAGTAGCCAATGTGTGAAAAAGAGCTTTAAGCTCAAAATTGTGCACACAGAGCCACAGGCTCAGATAATAATAAGCTCGATATCTATAATGGATACGGGACAGTAAATGAAATGAGCCCGATATCTACAATGAATACAGGACAATAAATTGGGTTGATATGCATTCAGTCACAACAAAGCAAAATAAGAATGGAGTCACATGTGCATTTGCATATACAACTTTACATGTATTATATAAATGATTGAGATGATTTATTGGATTGTTTTGAAATAGTGATATGAAATAATTGAATACATGTTGTACTTTTTGACATATGATATAATGTGATGTGAAATTCAATACTGGATAATATGTTATACTTAGTGAATTAGGTTATATACTTGTCTTCATGTTCTGACTTGAGTGAGCACATCGATGATGGTTCACTCACTGAGTTTGCAAACTTATCAAAATTGCAACATTGATTTTCAGGTTCAAGGGAGATTAGCTTCTAAAGTGATCTAATAGAATTCTAGTATTGTTATTTCGGGGAGAAGAATGGCTCAAAGGTCTGATCAGCTGATACCTGCAAAGTCTAGATAGATGTCTTTTATATTGGCGTTCCATGTTATGACACACATTGTCTCTAGTGTGTAATTTTGTACTGTACGATGTACTGGGATTGAGTTCAAAATTATTGTGTATGGTCTACTTAAATTTGGAATGTTAATGACATATGTGAATTATTATGATTGTTAAGGAAATAAGTATTTGAAATGCTTAAGTTATATTGATGCCTCAGACTATATTTATGTGATTGTTCTAACGTACCATTTCTGTAGAGTATATTCTTGACTATCCATGGATATGTTCGAGCATATGTTCTATGGGTATGGTATCTTATAATCCAATCTAACAGGCTTAAAACTAGCAACTTCCTTTCATATACTTAGCAATTCCTATTTCTTATAAAAGTCCAACTTATAGGAACATTTTTCCTCTTATTAAATGAATTCAAAAGAGGATTAATAACTTATGCAACAAGAGTCTCTCCTTTACAGGTAGGGTATAATTGATCAATTTTTTCCTTAATTCAATCTATGTATACTAGTCTTCTCACATAATTTCCCCTAAAAGCTTGATAAAAAATATAGAGAAGATGCTTAGGAGTTTTCTTTGGTTAGGAGATACAAGTAGTGGACTTTTTACCAAAGTAAAATAGGAAAATGTTTGTCTACATAAAGAGAAAGGGGGACTTGGTATTGTACGTATCAAACTAAGTGATAAAGTTCAAATTATATGAGAGTTTGAAGGATTCTAGTTGTAAAAGAATCTCTATAGGTTAAATGAGTTTGCACTCATTATGTAAAGACTCGAAACTTCTAGAATTGTCTCTCCAAATGTCAATACTTCTTGGACTGTGCTACATATCCTAAACCTTAGGGATCAGATGAGGACTAAGATCAAACATAGATTAGGAATTATGAAGACACTAATTATTGGAAAGATAATTAAGAGTATTTTAGGTCCTTTAGTTGATAACACAAACTGCTCAACTTTAATGGGAATAATATCTACACTGGTTTCAAAAATAGAAATCCTAGAGGAGAATAATACAACATTAAACAAGGTATCAAGTATGAACTAATTACAGTTGTTCCTAATTTCTGCCCTGATTTTATTAATAGGGACAACATCATCTGGTCAAGGCATTCATCATGTATTTACCCTCACAATTTTTATAGATAATTAATGAGAGATAGAGCTCCTAAGGTTCTTTAACATAATCTGGTTTGGTTCAAATAAGCTATCCTTAAGATTTTATTTATTATATGGCTAGTTATCAAAGAGAAGTTATCCACTAAGGATACAATCCATGGTTTTTCGCTTACCTCGTTCACTTGTCCTCTCTATCACAAAGCTCATAAATCTATAGAACAATTATTCTTCTAAACTTAACAAATCTTCTATGGAAAAGGATATAATCTCACTCTTAGACCTTAATTGGCCAGATATCATAGGTTAGATCCATTACAACAGGTGGATGACTAAGGAGGATTTGGTTAGCTTCAAGATCTTCTTTGTAGTAAAAATTTATGTTATATGAAAGGAAAGGAATTAAAGGGTCATCGAAGGGAAGGAAGAAAAGAAGCAACAGGTCCTAATGGAATTGATGAATATGATAAGAGACTAGATTCTATCTTCTTCATTACTAGGGTAATATATTAGTAACACCTCTTTTACTTTCTAGATACCTAATGGAAAATGGGGCCTTTAATACTTGTAAATGTTTAAAAGTCATATATCCTCTTCTCCAATGCATGCCTCTAAGTTGAGATAGCTAAACTAGGAGATATACACCAAAAATTAGTTTACTTTATTCATTAGATAGTTTGACCACTTTAATTGTAATTTTATTATATTTCATGCTTGTGTAGGTTACTTTAATGCTAAGTTTGTACTCTAAAACTCATTTTTTATTCAATTCAATCTCTAAATTCTCAAAACAAATCTAAAGAAATTAGAAAGGTGTATAAGTATGAAGTATGAGAATACTTATAAAAAATATCGTATGGAGATTTCTAAGTTACAAACTAGAAGTTTGAAAATAGTTTTTAAAACTTGAAAATGAAATTTAGTTAAAACTAATGATATAAAACTTAACTATGGCTATGAGAAATTAAACAACATTCTATTACCCAAAATTATAATATTATAAGGATAAAATTAACATTATTAATATAGAAGTGGATAATAATAATGTGCAAATAAAATATAATGAAAAGACTAATTTAGTAAAATTTGAATCAAACAAACATAATACTCTCAAAGTGTTTTGTATCTTTTATTTTTTGTGATTAGTGTGCCATGTATACCTTTATATTAAAGTAGTTAATAAAAATATCAAGAATATTATTAATATTGGAAGATTGAAAAATAGTATAAGTATTTGATTCATCATCATCATACCTAGTTAAATCCAACACCAATGCGGGGTCTGGAGAGGTCTAATAGGACGCAATCTTACCCCTACAGAGTAGAGAGGCTGATTCTAAAACTAATTATAATAATAAGGTATTTGGTTGATTGGAATCAGCATTCTATTCCTAATCTATTATTAGTAATAGGTTATTCCTTTGGTTGAAGAAAAAAATACAAAGTATATAATCAAAGAGTTTACTTATTCCTTAATGGGATGTTGGTTGACTGGAATCATCGTTTCATTCTTGATCTATTCTTGATATAGGTTATTTGCTTGTTGGAAAAAAATATTCTTAAGGAATCTACATAATTACTTAGCTATAAAATATAATAATAATAATAAGAAGAAGAAGAAGAAGAAGAAGAAAAAGAAGAACCACAACAACAACCACAACAAAAACAACAACAACAATAACAATAACAACAACAATAATAATAATAATGTAGTTAGAGGGAACTAATAGATATTTTGATCTTTTTGTTAGTTATTCCTTTTTCATTCCAAATTTATGTTTTCAAACCAAACACTGACATTACATCATCATTAGAAAATTTTCGGAATAAACCAGACTAAATAATACACATTCTATTTTATTTCTAAATAATCACTATTTGATTCCTTATCTAGTCTTGCAAGTCAAACAAAGGCCTTGTTAGAAAATCAATGGCCTAACTTCCCAATACAGTTAGAGCAAGTAATTCCAAAGTACAACTTGAATTCTAATAAAGACAAAAGTCATCTTTGGCTTGGATATTCAATTAATCAATCAATAAATAAGTCATGCATGTAAGTTTTAAAAGGAGTATGAGAAACAATGAGCCAGTATAAGGTTGTTTGGAGCAAGAGCATAATCCTCAAGGTATCCTTCTAGTATAGTTAGCTGGCAAATAAAGATTGGATACAAAGGATTGGCTAAATTTTCTCAATATATTTGATCAATACCCTTTATGTAAAAAAGACACAGAAATGCCTACACACCTCTTCTTTGAATTCAATTACTAAACATGGTTATGGGGGAATATTTAAGAGCTATGCTTACGTACAAAGCACATCTCAACTACATAGACGTTATAAAATGGTTGCTAAAAGATAAAACTATTAAGAGAGAAGACTTTATTATGTATACAATAAGATTTGGTTGTTGTATGTATAAGATCCGGAAAGAAAATGTATGGAAGACTAAGGAAAAGGCACTCAAGGAAATTACATAATGAATTAAAGAACAAATGTTATGCAATGAAGAAGCAAGCAATTTCCTAGATGGGATACTAGGACGTAGAGAATCAACAAAGAAGAGTCTAGTAGTTAGCTAAAAGATGGTATATGTTGAACAAATAAAAGCATGGAGTAATGAAGTAAGTGTTGTAAAACTAAGAACAATGGAGTGGGTAAAAGGAAAGCCTTTTCTAATCATTGGAGTTGGTGTTGTGTTGTTAGGCATGGCAATTATGGTCTGATCTGCCCAGTCTGACCCGGCCCATTGACATGGCTATGTGTTGTTTTGGGCTATGAATGGTTGATGTATTTTTTCTTTTAATATAACTCATTTAACTTTTATAAACATGCTAAATTTTAAATACTTGACAAGAAAATTGAAAATGCAATTAAGTGTGCAAATCATGATTTATGAATTGTATGGTGAAAGACGTATTACAAATCTTCTCAGAGTAATCAACACGAAAATTAACCATACGATTGAATCAATTATGCATCTGTAAAACTTGATTTATGAATTTTTCGACAAGGGATATTATAAAAATCTAATTATTTTATAAGAAAATGTACTATTATTGGATCATAATAAAATTAATTTTATATTTTAAAAATTATTTTCGAATGAAAATTATTTTAAGTTAGAAAATTTTAAAATAGAAAATAATACAGTAATTTATATATTTAAAATCTTAAGTTATTTTTATATTAATAGTGTACATCACTATATATTTCCGGCACTAGTGATTTTAAAAATTAAAATTTTCTTAAATTAGTGATTTTATATATCTAAAAAATTTAAGTAGTATTTAGTTTTAAATAAAAACTTATTATTATAGTATAAAATATATAATTTGAAGTATATTTTAAAAATGTATGTTGATTTAAAAAGTAATTCAAGAATACAGTTTTAACTTATTTATACATAATATTGAAAATTTAAAATGTCAAATAAAATAAAATAAAAATATTTTTATATGTTAAAATATAGTAAATGATAATTAAGTAATATTTAGATATTATATAACTAAAATTGATTGAATAAATTGTATAACACGCATTTACATCTTTTTTTTTTGCGTAAAGTGAGGTTTAGGCTGTTATGGGCCTAATGAGGTTCTTACTTCTTAAGCTTAATTTCTGAAGTTCTTAACAGTCGAATTTGCTTACTTACCTACCAGTCTTCTCTGTTTTAACAGTCCAGGTACGTACGCTGCGTTTTCCCCGTCAACGAAAAGACAAAACATCAATGCTTATGTCTCGTGTCGTGATTTTCTTTATTTAGAAAAAGATGTTGCACGATTCCCGAGATACGTTGATTTCCCCCTTTGCCCAACCTGGCTGAATGGTTTCATCGTCCTTCAAGCTTCGCCGATTAAGATGAAACTGATCAAATTACGTTAATTGTTGCAACTTTTAAGCTTAACAGGTGAACTTACTTTGGGTATGCGATTGCTTCTGTTGTAGTTTGTTTTCTGATAGTTTCGTGTCCAAAGATCATGAGTTCTGGTCCGTGTAGCTTCCTTGTGACATGATGAGTACGTTCTGTGTGTGTTGGATTTGTGTTATTTCACGTTGTTCTTTATTATGTTGGATGTATCAACTGATCCTTGATTTATTGTAATAGCCAATGCTGATTTATGCTTTCTTTCTTCTTTTCTGTTTTGCCTTTACTTTTTGGTCACTCAATGGGTCCAACCAAAAAAAAAAGAGTAATGTTCCTAAAGATATTTTTAAAATTGTGGCATGTCAGGAGCTGATCCTGCTCATTGAATCATAGATGTGAGTTGTTATAGTTTCCGTTGTTGACAGCACAGTGATGGTATCCAAAGTTGATTTTCGAGATAGTGATGATGTTGGAAATTCCAATAATGGTGAGTTGTTGCATGAAATTGAGGCTATAAGCAAAGCCCTTTACTTGGATCAAACACCACGAAAGGCCTTGTTTCCGTCGTCTTCTGGTGTTCGGTCTAAATCAGTTGAGAGGCCCAGGCTGCTAGAATCAAAATCAAGTGTTGACCTATTAGTTCGTAATGGAACTTCCTTGTCAAAGGACAAGAAAACTTCATCCATATGGAGTTGGAAGAAACCATATAAAGCGCTATCGCATATTGGCTGTCAGAAGTTGAATATCTGCTTCATTCTTCATGTGCATTCCATTGAAGGGTTGCCCCCAAGTTTCAATGATTTAACTATGTCTGTGAATTTTAAGAGAAAGGGTGAGGTCATGAGAACAAGCCCATCAAGGGTTGTCAATGGGAATGTTGAGTTTGATGAGACTCTAATGCACACATGTTGTGTATATGGCAGCAGAAGTGGTCAGAATTTAGCAAACTACGAAGTTAAGCTTTCACTGATTTATGCTTCCATAGTTGGGGCTTCAGGCATTGATTTAGGGAAACATTTGGTGGATCTCACGAGGATGTTACCATTGACATTGGAAGAATTGGCTGGGGAGAAGAGTACTGGCAAGTGGACTACAAGCTTCAAGCTTGCAGGCAAGGCGAAGACTGCTAATCTTAATGTTAGTTTTGGTTTCTCACTGATAAAGCGCAATTTAGTTGGGCCAACAAATGATCCACGTGTGTCTGATATTGTAGAGTTACCTCATAATAGATCAGGTGCGGTAACCCTTGGAGAAGGTTGTGGAAAGAATAATGACATCGGAAGAATTGGAAGTGTCCCTATCAATTTGGATCATGGTTTACCCCAGTCCTCTCACACTGTTGATGAAGTGTCACAGCATTTAGGCTTCGAATTGTCTAAGTCAATAAACTTTCTATACCAGAAACTTGATGAAATGAATTTGTGCAACTCAGAAGTACTTGAAATTCTATCTGAACATGAGGAGTCAATGAAACCAAAATCTATTAAGGGGTTCGAGGTCTATGAAAACACAGATGAAGATTATGACAATATGGATTTTACTGTCATTGAACAGGGAATAGAAATAACAGAGCAACAGTTAGAGTCAGAAGGTTTTCTTAATGGTGCCGAAGGTACTACAATTGACACTATGAATCTGAATGAAAGTATTATGGATAGTAACACGTCTTTTGATTTGGGGATAACATCTGGCTCAGTGGAGAACACTTTTCCAAAGTATATGGTTATAGTAAATAATTGTGAGCAGGAACAGATCCTTGTTTATAAGGAGCAGGTAAATGGTGAAGATGTGAAGTTGAGTGACAACTTGTTCATCAGAGAAATTGCCGATTTGGAATCCCAGCAAGCTATTAGTGAGCTTCTACAGCAAGAGAATCGAATGGAAACTAAATCAGATCACGAGGATAAATTGGTGAAGAGCTCCTTGAGCTTGGATCGAATTACTGAAACTGTGGCAATTGAATTTCTTAATACGCTGGGAATTGAACATACTCCATTTGGTCATGGTTCACAGATTGATCCTGAGTCTCCTAGAGAACGTTTGTTGAGAGAATTTGAAAAGGAAGCTCTAGCTTCTGGGAACTTTGTCTTAGACTATAACGGAAATGCAGAGAGTGAAGTTGATCAACCTGGGCCTAGTTGTAGAGATCCTGCTGATATATTTGATTTCCCTTCAGTTATTCAGACTGCTAGGGAGGATCACCATGGGTTAAGCCAATTACACGCTAGAAGAAAGATGGCCAAATTGCTTGAGGACTTGGAGACTGAAGCATTAATGAGAAAATGGGGTTTAGACGAGAAGGCCTTCCAGAGTTCTCCACGTTGCTCTGATGGATTTGGAAGTCCAATTGAGCTCCCCCATGATGGGCAGTCTGAATTACCCCAGCTTGGAGATGGCTTTGGATATTTAGTTAAGACAAACGATGGAGGCTACCTACGTTCCATGAAACCTTTTCTTTTTAAGAATTTAAAAAATAGAGGGAACTTAGTAATGCAAGTTTCTCGTCCTGTTGTGGTACCTGCAGATATGGGTTCAGAAATAATGAGTATATTGCAGCATTTATCATCAATTGGAGTTGAAAGTCTATGCTTACAAGCAAATAAATTAATGCCTTTGGAGGATGTTACAGGGAGGACCTTACAAGAAATAGCACGGGATGCATCAATTGGAGCTGAAGACCCTGGTAGGTCAGTAATCTCAATACTCCCACTTAATGTTTTAATTTCGTTTAGAAATCAGTTTGTCAAAAGCATATGTAGCTAACTAAACATGTTTCTCTCTCTCTCTCCACGCACAACACATGCATGCGCACAAAGATGCATGCATATTTATATATTGTTTTCCTGTCCAGCATAGCTTATTTTCTTGGTTATTAACAGATCATTTCACATTGCTGGTGCAGGCAGTTTCCTGTGACCCTTGAATCATTGCTGAAGCAAAATACATCAAGTGGAAGAAAAGTAAGACTTCCTACTAACAATAAGTTCTTTAACAACTCCAGCCTGAATGGTATTGACCTTGGGTCGGACTATACAACTCTGAAAGAACTTTCTCCTTTAGCAATGGATAAAATTGAAGCAATGTTAATTGAAGGGCTGAAAATCCAATATGGCACATCTGTGGAGGCCCAGTCAAGCATTGGTGCTCTTGGAAAAAACAGTGCCAATCTTGGTTGGTCCCTCAATTCTGAAGGCGGGGTTAAACGGCAAGGCAATGACTTTGATGAATTGCTAAATCTTTCTATATCCCTAGATGAGTGGTTAAGGCTTGATGCTGGAGTCATCAGTGATGAAGACTACATGAATGAGTACATATTAAGGATCCTCGCAGTGCACCATGCCAAATCCATGGATCCTGTTTCTGGGACGTTTAGAAAAGATAAACACAAGGATAAAGCATATGTTATGGAGAATGGCTTATTGGGGGACCACATAACAATAGCTCTTAGGATTCTGCTTAGAGATCCTCTTCGAAATTATGAGCCCGTTGGTGCCTCGATGCTTGCTTTAATCCAAGTGGAGAGGATTCTCCATTCGGCCACGAGATTACATAACACAATGTCCTTAAGTGGCAACAACGAAAATGAGGATTCTGATTGGATGGGACTTAAAACATTAAGTAACTATGCAGAGGAGAATGAAGTCGTTCATTTGTTTGAAATGACAGGAGTTCATCTTACAGGCTTGAATACTGAACATAGCAAGAATCATCTTTGGGGTGGCAAATTGCAGCAACAGTCTGGTATCCGCTGGCTTGTTACTAATGGCATGTCCAAGTCCTACAAGCATCCCATTTCAAAATCAAAGGCAATTGTGGTGTCTAATTCACAGCTGATGTCAAAGGGTATGACTTATGATACCTTATGGAGCATAAGCTCCCATACTAATGCCAGAGGAACTAACATGAAACATTTGGTCGGATTTTCTAGTTATATACGAAACCCAGATATTGTATTTACCAAATGAAAGCACGCAAGTTTTTATCTTTGTTGGAGTATTCCAGTCAATCACGACTGCACATGTTGCTATAAGACCATTGCACAATTTGCGTCATATTACAAATAAATGTGGCGTAGCGTAGCGAGGGTATGCGGCACTAATATTTTCTTCTTGCTTAGAATATCTTTAACTTGCAAAATGTAATTGATATCTTATTGCAATCTCATCTTTTATTCTTATGTTCCATACATATATACTTACCACGTGAGCCTTCGCGATTGAGATCCAAATGTATTGCAATCTCATCTTTTATTGTAATGTAATTAGACTTCATACATGTATACTTACCACGTGAGCCTTCCCACTGAGATCCAAATATATTGCAATCTTATCTTTTATTCCTATGTAATTAGACGTCATGCATATGTACATACCTTATGAGCCTTCAGAAGCTGAACTGGAAATCAACAAACTGGCAAGCCTTGGTGGATTCGATCATTGAAAGAAACGTAATAATGTTAAAGCTAACCTTCGGATGATGCATTTATGCGAATTGACATGAAAGAAATTGAAAATAAAAATAAAAGGAGAAGCAAACCCCTAATGAGATAATTGAGTAAATTAAGTGTGTCTATTTTCTTTCTTCGTTGGTGCTTTAAGTCTTTTCGTAGAAATTAAAAAATAAAAGAGAAGGCCAAGTCCTGTTGAGATAAATGAGTAAATTGAGCTGCTCTAACATCTTTTTTTTTTCCCCCTTTGTCATTATGTTCTTTATCAATTTTTTTATTATTTTCATTCTTCAATAACTAATTTGGACGAAGCTTTTTTCTTTTCGATCTCTTTTCTATTGTTTTTATTGCTTTTCCTTTGGAGAATGGAACTAAACTTATGTTCTAAACTCACTTGGAGATGTTTCTTTTTTTATATTATTAATTGCTAACTTACTCTCATATAGGTCTTTCACTACTTTCCTCTCTTCGTTTCCATCTTTCATTTCATGATCACTTGATAAGAAATAGAACTAATATATGTTCTAGGTCATGTTGGCTTAATAGGAAGCTTTCTCACTTAGAGCTATTTCTTTTTTATTACTATTATTATTATTAGTTTCCAACTTACTCTCTTATAGGTCTTTTAATACTTTTCTATCTTCCTTTCCTTCTTTCATTTCTTGATCACTTGACAAAATCTGTCACTTCTGCCTCTGATGTTGTCTCTACCTTATTTCCTATTCTTGTTTCTTTTTTTTCCCTCCTTCAAAATTTTCAGCTCCCTCACCAATAAGATTATTATGAGATTTAATGTCAATATGATAGGACTAAAGACTATTCTATCATAATTTAATTCAAAAAATTGAGCACAAAAACATAAACAAAAGATAAGAATCACCGTACTCAAGAGGAGAAAGGAATAGAGTGATAGGATTTTAGAGTTGATTGTCACTAGTAAGATAGATAAGTTCACTAGTTATTAGAGAACCTAAAACAAAAGTTTCTCAAAAAACAAGGATTATAAAACCCTTCCCAATGTAATTTGATTAAACAAATATACATCTATAATATAGCATTATATACCTTAGGAATATAAAAACCTTAAAAACTAAAGTCCTAAAATAAAGTACTAACCTTAACAAAATGTAATTAGGAAATAGATAACTTTCAAAGATAATCAATCCCTATCTAAATCAACACCTTCATTTATAAAAACAAAAGTATTTGGCGCTTAGCTAAGAATGCGTCTCTCCCATTCCCCACTCTCTCTATTAAGCTCACTCCTTTCTCCTCATCTTTATCTCTCATTTTAACTTTGTCTAAAAGGTATGAATTAAATCTAAGTGTTTTCTCTCATTTCTTCCCCCTTAAACTCTCTTGCTCACTCATATAAATCTATAGTTGGTCTTCATAAACTTGTTTTGGTGATAATGAAGCAATATTAATCAATTTCATTCATGGAAAAGGAATGTTTGTTCTTATATTCGTTATAAATGGCTCTCCTATCAAATGTCCAAAGACGCCATAAAAGAATGTGCCCATTTGTATTGAAACCACAAAACACAATACTTCATCCTTATGCCTCTTAATTAAGAAACAAATCAACACTTTTTTTTTAATATCATCCTTCCCACTCCTATTCAACCATTATAAGTTGTATGGCTTAGGGTTTTCTGTAGTTGCTAATCCTAACTTCTCAACCAATTCCCCATTAGCTACAATTTCTTCTATCGATGATCATACTATAAACTTGATCCTTGATGGCACATTTAGTAAGAAAGAAATTGTCCCACTGTTCATTCACATCATCCTCTTTCACAAACATACTCAACGCTCTCCTAGTGCCCAACAACCTTCCCTCTTTGAGCCTCACAAGACACTTACTATCACTAGCATTTTCCAAACTAGGTACATCATCATCCACCTCCTCTTCACTTATAAATACATACTCTTCTCCTTCCCATATCAATATCACTCTCTTATACGGACATTGTGAAGCTATATGCCCTCTCCCTAATCACCTGAAGCACTAGATAACTTGATTCCTAGTTATGAAAATAAATTAATTTTATTTTTCTCTCCATTTAATAATGAGAATCAAGCATTTGTTACTCAAACTTTGAAGGTCGTTAGAGATCCTTTAAAGCATATTGGGAGATCATGGACATGAAGAAAGGTAAGGGAGAGTAAAAAAGCCCTCAACATCTTAATAGTGGACCTCTACGTAGAGAGTGGAACTTTTCTACTTCTATAAATTGAAGTTAGACTTATCATGATAATCTAAGTGAAAGACCAAGCTAAAGAATTACAGTTACATAATGCAACTGAAGCTAGACTCATAGGACAATCATCATCGACCTTTACTGAATGTTGCAGTGTTAAGAAATAAAGTGTAACTGACATCAAAATCATATTTATAATTGACGTTGATCCTTTACAAGGTTTTACAAATTGGAGTCCCAAAATAAATTGGCACCAAACTCACCTTTATTTTAAGTAGAGATTGTCTATAATAGAATCGACATTGGTTATTATCCATGACAGGCGTCAAACTCGAGCTATCATTAGATGATGATTTTTATCAGTTTGAGTGTTTATTTCCTTTTAAAGCTTTAGTTCTAAGAGTTTTATGCCTATAAGAGATTTATTGATGCTTGTTATTAAGGGATTATTTGACTTTATTATTAATAAAGGGTTCTTTCGATGTTGGTTATGTTGGACCCTGTTTTTGGAGTCTAACTCAGAGGTCATAAAATGTGAACTTATTTCCCTGTAGGGTTATTTCAAAGAACCCTTATTAGCCAACTATCTGGAGTCATATAACGTGGGCATAATCCAATGAAAAACACCTTAACCATTATTGATTC
>JAOQMS010000008.1:39153198-39169022 GCA_027563885.1 Erythroxylum longipes | reverse complement strand
GTCTGAATCTTTCAAGAAAATCAAGAAGTTTTTTTAAAGATTACTATCTTAGACGATTTAACACAATTCAACCCCCCCCCCTTCTTGTGTATTTTACATATTATACGTGATTTCTATAATAACAAATGATTTACTTCATTGTTAACTATTGCTTTGGTATCCTTTAAAAAGTTCCTAAAGGAAAAGAATGGTGTCCTTAATGTTTCTACCTTTAATGAATGCCCCTTATGATTTACAAATCAGCGAATCAATAACGGCATTAAGCCTTATACCAATGATCTTAGAGTTGGTTTTATAAAGATTGTTACAATATGAAATAGGTCTAAACTCCTTGAGTGAACTTAGATTATGGGACTTAAGGACTAAATAAATGGATTTCCTATTAAATTGCTTAAGAAGCTTACCTGATCTAATTCTTTTGTAACTTGATAAAATTGATGTTTAATGAGATGTTAGGACTTTAAAGAAGTAAGTGTTTAATCCCATCAAAACCTAAGGCCTTATTAGGATTAAAACTAAAAATGTTATCATTAATCTCTTGAATTCCAACTGGCATTGTCTGATTTTCATTTATAGACTTTGAGATAAAAGCTTTAAGAGATGGGATTATAGTAATATAAGATGCAAAAAAAAAAGAGGACTTCTTAGAAGTAATTATAGGCTAGCTCTTTCAATTCGATTTGTCCCTTCACCTATTTCCCCTCCTTCCTTGTATAAGAAAATATTTTATTGGAGTTCCTTCTAACAAGAATAGCTTTAAAGAAGCAGGAAAAACTTTTGTCACCCTCCTTCAACCATTAAACTCTAGATTTCTATTTAAGGAGAAAAGTCCTAACATCTTGGGACATATATAACTTCATAAAGAAAGTTTCTAATCCTTAATATTAGATAAATTTTTTAGGTCCATGTACAGTTGAGATTGAGCTTCAACAAGTTTATTCTTAGTTTTAATTATTTCTAAGCAGTTGTTCTTTACAAGTTTCAAATGCAATGCTTTGAGTCATGATTTGATAAACTGAAATTTCCTAAAGCATTTGTATTGTTTAAATCCCTTAATCACCTTATCCAATCCATACTTTATCACTTCATAGAGTCCCTCCATATTAACAAGATAGTTTATAATGTTAGCACTATCAATAGGTGACTGATCAGAGCAAAAGCAATTATTAAATTTGGCCAAATTCTTAGGAAATTGAATCAAGTATTACTGGTTAATAAGTACCATATCACATTTTTTACTCATAGATCGATTCCCTTGTTATTTATTACTCTATATGAACTATTTCCCTTATAATTTTTATCTGTTACTTCTATATTAGCCAATCATGATATGAGGTCATTGTAAGGAATTTTAGAGCAATTTTCACCTTTAGATTCTATAGGAAAAAGACTATACTAAAGTGTCTAAGAAAAATTCAAAGAATAAACATATTGGCACCTTTACTTACATGATCATTCTAGAGATTAGTTCTCTAGAATCACAGATTAAAAGTATAAATGAATGATAAGTAGTGAATAGCTAAATAACCTATTTATTAATAATAGTGTCAAAAACTTTTATTGTATTCAGATTATGCATAACAACATTTCTTCTTTTATGATGGGCATAATAATTTATAATAACTTATGATCCTTTCTTGATAAACTAAAGTTCCTTGTATTGAGTATCCTTAATTGGTTTCCAAAAGACCAAAAATCATAGGTTTAGTAGAAGAGAGATAGTCAGTTACAACCTGTTACTTATTGGAGTTATTAATAGGGGAGTTAAGAAAACCCTTAAAGTCATCCTTGTTCTTAGCCTTCCTTCTAAATCTTCTTCTAATAAAGGGTGTGAAAACATCAAATTAAAAGTTCCAGCTAAGCCCATCTCCATTTATTGCATAAAGTAGAATGAGTTTATGTGTTTAGTTTAGGAATTGCAAAGTTAGAAATTGTTAGACTTCGATTTGAGGTGAATTCCTTTTCTAATGGAATCAACTTGGAATTATCAAAATTAGAAGCATTAGGATGATTAATCACCAAATGTTCATTAAATTTTAGATCAAAAGGGATAACAATATCCCTCACAAGAATTGAATCACCAATAATGTCAATAACTTAGTCCTTAGAATTATATGAAGAGGCTAGTTCTTTCCTAACTGTCCCATTTTTCAAGTTGAAGCTTTCAAGTTCCATTCCCATTAATTCATTATAGTCTCTATTAAGGAAAATCCTTCCCATCCTCCTTCATTATTTCCTTTAGTGAGCAGTGGTTGGCTTCCAACGGTAAGTAACTTGCACTATATCCTCCACCAATACTTTATGTTCATTTAAATGCATAATAGGGATTACATCTGGTAGCTCTTGAGAAATATCAAATTGCATACATAGTCTAAAAAAAGCCTATTCTTTTCATAGAAGCTGTATATTCACCCATACACAATAGATGACCAATAAACTACTTGTGGACCAATATCTAAGAGGAATATTATAAATATTGATCTAAAAAGGAACATAATTAAGCGTCACTTAATTTAGCTTAACACTAGGGCACCATCTTTGCAAAAATATTATCTTATCATTCATATGTCAAGGGCTAGCCTCTAGTACCTTATATGTCTCTTCCAACGAACCAAATTTAAAGTTAAAAAGTCGTTATAGATTGATGATATTTTTAACTAAACCCATTTTTTTCTAGTGAAGGTTAGTGTATGCTTGCATTATTGAAAGCAAGCCTTCTATCAAAGAAAAAACAATAAACACAAGAATTTCGTTTAACTTCCCCTTGCATTAAAAATTGCTTAGGAGATTGAACAATGGTTTGGCCTTCCTTACAAGAAGGAGGAAAATAATAGAGATTCAAAATGAGAGACGAGTCGCTTACAAGCTAACACCAAATTCTTTTAGAGGGGCCAACAGGAGAATTAGAGAGTAAACCATAACCATAAGTAGTTGCAGTAAGATAATCTAAAGTTCCATTAGCCAAAGAAGGAGAGTTTAGTTATGAAGTGAAAGGGGAAGCCTTACCTAAAGTGCTAATAGCAATAGCAACATGAGGGAAAGAAGGCAAGGGAGGAAAATGTCCTCTAATCAAGGTAGACTATCTAAGATCTAGAAGTTTAAAGGCCATAAAGCAAGAAAGAAGGAAAAATAAAAGATCAGGAGAAAAGGTTTCGAATTAGCATTGTAAAATAGTTTTTAAAAAATAAAGGTTGGAGAAGATTAAAAAGAGAAAAGACCAAACTGTCTTTGAAATCTTCAACTAGCTGAAATCAAATAATTCAAGTAAACCTTAACAGTAGGAGAAATGGCTTAGGAGATCAAACAAAGTAAGCTTGTGAGTGAAGAAGGATAGAACATAAGAAGTGATTAAAATGTAAAGCAGCCAAAATAAGGAGAAGGACGTAGATTTGGAGTTAAAATGAAAGCAAGGGAACCAAAGTAGATGACTAGAATACCAACAAGTTGAACACATAATTCTTCAAAGGATCCATTATATTAGTGGCACTAAAGAAGAGAATACAACTTAAAATCGTAGAGAGAAACCATATTCTCTCTCACTAGACTCCATTTTGAATGAAAAGTATCCATCTCTATTCTTGGTTCTTTGAACACCATATTAATTTTTTTACCTACTATTTGCCTTTAAAACACTTAATTTGGAAACATTAGTGAACAAAAAAAAATCAAAACCTTCTTTAATGAAAAAGTATAACTTAACTATTATTTAGGCATGTGCTTTAAACTTAAAGTTGGGGTGTTTATATTAGAGTCTTCAAATACTAAGGTCTCATGCTTTTCAAATTCACAATTGAAATTTTTGGATTCATTAGACTTAGATTAAAGTTTTGAATGCTTGACTCTTAAACATAGATTTTTTTCATTATTTCATTTGAATTATTTTTAGAAACTAATGTTTTAATGATATATAATTGAGAAACTGTCAAAAATGAATTTAAAAATTAAAGAATTAATAAATTCCCCATTTGATAATCCTAAATTTACTATGTAAATTAATTATAAAATTTTAAGACAATTAATAGTATTATATAAGGATTTGTTATATTGTTTATTTAATGCCTTATTTCTTATAACAAATTTTGTTCGATTTGCTTCTTTCACAATCATTTTTCATTAATTTCTATAGATGCAATACCTAGAATTTTGTTTTTTTTTATAAATTCAAACTAATATGTATATTTAGTTAAATTTAACTATCATGTCTAAGGTCTTATGAATCAAATTTGAAATATAGTTTGGTTATTAAATATATCTTATGAACCAAAATTGAGATATAATTTGGTTATAAGCCAAGGGGGTGTTTGGGCCCTTTTTTTTGTTTGTCATTGTTGTTTTCATTAAAAAAAATAAAACAGTCCCTGAAACCTTGTTTGGTTGAAGTTGTTTTCGTTTTTTGTTGTTAAAAATAAAAAAACGGCAACAATTTTTTTAAAACACAAAAAAGACATTTTCATATATTTTTAAAATAGGTTTTTATATTTTACAAAAACGAGTTTCCCTATGCCAACTGTATTATCTTCTATGTCTTGAGCCTCTTTTGTTATTTCTCGATTTATACCTGTTTCCTATTTTTTTGTTGCTTGAGTTTGCTTTTGAGTTATTTTTATCACTTGCTTTAAAAGGTCTCTGCATATAAAAATCAACGAAAAATCTATCATCTTCAATGCCTTCTTAGTCTCTGCGTCTTCTGCCATCTTTTTTCATCTTCTACATGTTCTGCAGTTTATGATTTCTGTCGTCTGTGATTTCCAAGTTTGTTTTTGTTGCTTCTAACTCATTACTTGACAAATATTGTTGTTATTCGTTGAAACATAAACACTTTCATCACCTTTTCTTCTTCGTACTCACACAAGAGAAAGTGAACATTATGCTACAGTAACATGCGCATGTTACTGTAGCATAATTAAAATTAATTCATTAATTCATCAACACTATTTTGTTTCACGAGAGAGGCCCTTCTTGTGTTTTTCACCAAACAGTGCTCAGGGATAGCTTTAGAACTACAAAGGTGTCAAGTTATTCATTGTTGTTCCACCTATGCTTATCCATGAATGAGTTAGCAAAATAATTTGGTGGGTACTCAGAAAGATAGTCGTTCCATGCATTATTACCCTCGTTTAAGTCCCTCATTTAAGCAATGCTATTTCAAAGTTGAGAATTTCAAGGGTCAAGATTCATGAAGTTTTATATCAAATAATGATTGTTACTTATGAGAGGGCAGGCTTGGTTGGTCATGTTAAGCGTTTGCTTCACCAGCACAAATGTCCAGTCAATATTAATAAGGAGACCGCTATTAGAATTCTTGCCAGGGTTGGTCGGATAGAGGAGACCACTTAGGTTTTTCTTCAGGCTTTTGATTGCAGCGAGGATATCTGTCTTAGGATGCATGATTGATCTTTTCTCTGGGAAAAAAAAACATGCAAGTGCCATTGAGGTTTTTGAGAAGATGAGAGGAGCTGGATATTTCCATAACTCTGATTTGATTGCTTTGGCCTTAAATGCTTATAGGAAATTGCGGGAATTTAAGAAGATAGATGCTTTGTATAGGGAAATGCAGGAAGAAGGGTATGTTTTCCTAGATGAAGTTCACTTCTAAATGCTAGGTCTTTATAGAGCTAGACTAGATTTTTCAATGATAGAGTCCCTTTTTTAGAGGCTGGATTCTAATCCGACCATATACAAAAAGGAGTTATATCTTGTTGTTGTTAAGTTATATAAGAGAGCAAATAGATTAAACGAGGCAACACGAATAATGAATAGAATGAGTAAATAAGGGATGCAAAGATCGTGACCATCTTGAACTTACAATATATGCTTCTCTTGTAGATTATGCCAACTATTCTATATTGCAATTTTTCTTTGCTATTTAATTTGTAAATGCTTTATTTGGGGCATTCAACATTTCAAACGTCATATTGTTAATTTCAAAATGCTTCACTTTTGCCCACCTGACCTGTAAGTAGATCTACACTCATGAACAAAATAAGAAGTTTAGGTGTTAGGTGGGAGTAGAGATTTTGAAGCTTGCCCCAATCTGTGCATTTGTATGTAATTCTAGTGATGCAATCTTTTGAAAAAAATTAACTGCCTTCCACGTTTGTTTTTACATCTTTATTTAGTTTAGAATGTATATATTTTATATGTAGAAAGACAATTGTTCCCTGTAAATTTACACCTTTATTTTTATGTTATAGAATCAAATTTACACCATTATTTTTATTATATCATTTCCAAGCACTTCTATGCAGTTTAGCATTTAATATAGTTATCTTTTGTTTATTTTGAACTATATTTAGTATTTAATATTTTGCATAAATTGTTGTATTTGTCCCATGTTTATTTTGAACCATGTTTACCATTTAATACTCTGTAGAAATTGTTGTGAATGATATCACTTATATGTGATTACATTTAATGATGGAAGGTTTGAACAATATGAACGATTCCAATGATTGTGTGAAAATAAATGAAAAAGATGGAATATGGAATAATACCATAGAGATGTATTTAATCTCCTTGAAGGTTAAAGAAGTGAAGAAGGGAAATCAAACAACTACTACCTTTTCCAAATCTGGTTGGAAGAATATTAAGGTAGGGCTTCAAACAAAATTCAATAAGGAGTGTCTGATATTCAATTGAAGAATAAGTATAATGGATTAAGGGCTAAATTGAAGAATTTCAAGAACTTACTCAAAGAAACAGGAATCGGTTACCAATCTTTTACTTGTGAAGTTAATGCTACAAATGAATGTTGGGAAAATCTGTTTAAGGTAAAAATATGTCTTTGTTTTATTAATATATCATATTATATAATATTTATTCTTATATTCCTTTTTCATCATTATAGGTGCATAAAATGGCTCACATATTCAAGAAAAAAAGAATGTAAGGAATTTTTAAACTTGTGTCATATTTTTGGAGATACTACTGCAATTGGTGTGCATGCACATCCATCAACTAAATCTCCATCGAATGGTACAGAAGAGTAACATGGAAATGATATTGATGAAGATTACTCGTATAATGAAAAAGAAGCTCAAGATATAAGTTCTCCATCTAAGAGAAAGAAATCTCCTAAGAATAAGAAGGCAAAGAAGACACATTCTAACATTGTAAAAGAGGTCTTGCTTATACTTGGTGAACAATCAAAAAGGAAGAATGATTTACTTGAGAAAAAATTCAGTGAAACATCATCCAATGCAGAGAATAGATCTCAAGAGTCTAACATAATGATGAAATGTATGAATTCTTTAGATGAATTGGGTTTTGACGGTGTGCAATAAGGAAAAGCTATAAAGGCTTTACATGATTCTCCACTTTATAGGATATTTTTATGAAGATGACATATACAGGGAAGCTGGATTAGATTATGTTGCTTTAGTTATATTTTCATATTATTGCATATTGAATTCTTATTAATTTTACACTTTTATTTTAAACCTATTCCATAATTTGAACATTTTAAGGTTGTGCTTTGTATTAATATTTGACTTAACGTTAAGTTTATATTTTGTACGAATATTTTGTCTACATTTGGTTAAACTTTTTGATTGAATGTTTTATTAATTATTTAACATTATCGTTGTAGATACATGGATTTCTTATCATATTTCTAATCAGATTCTGATGATGAACAGAAGATGGTAATCATTATTTCTTTAGCTGAGGGAGAGAACAAATATTTTCATTTACAAAATCAACCATGTGGAATTTCTATTTTACCAGGTCATGATTGAATATTAGAACTTTTGAATGGGAATCATACAAGGATTTATGAAAACTTAAGAATGAGAAAGATAATCTTCTTGAGTTTATGTGATAAGTTAAAGAGTTTAGGAGGCTTAAACACAACAAGTCATGTGACTATGAAGGAACAAGTAGCAATTTTCTTGATGACTATAAGACGTAGTGAGACAACTAAAGTCAATATTAAACGCTTTCAACATTTGACCTAGACAATTTCGAAGTACTTTTGTAAAGTCTTATATGTAGTTAATCGTCTTGCAAAAAGAGTCATTACTCCGCCATCTTTTGCTAATACACCTTTTGAGATTCAACATAATTCAAAATTCTTTCCATATTTTCAGGTACATTCATATATTTAATTATTATTTTAATTATGTCCTTATAATTAATAATTATTTTAATATATATTTTAATTTTTAAGATTGTATAGGAGTAATAGATGGTACACATATTGATGCATATGTTCCGACTGATGAACAAATACTACACAGAGGCAAAAGAATTAATCTAACCCAAAATATTATGTATTGTTGCTCATTTAACATGTGTTTTACATATGTAATAGCTGGATAGGAAGGCATTTCAAATGACTGTCGAGTTCTTTTAGAAACAATGACAAATCCAGCAAATCAATTTCCTATGTCTCCACAAAGTATTGTATTATTTTAAATAAACATAGTAATTATGATTCATTTTTAATATCTTTTTGTTAATATTATATTCTTTATATGTTAGATAAGTACTATTTGATTGATTCAGGCTACGCTAATATGGCTAGATTTCTTTCACCACACCAAAGTGAAAGGTATCATTTGCGAGATTATAGAGGTAGAGAACTACATACATTCTTCATTAAGAAATGTTATTAAAAGATATTTTGGCCTTTTAAAAGCAAGATTACCTATACTTAAAAACATGCAGAGTTATGATATGAAGAAACAAAAATACATCGTTATTGTTTGTTGTGTTATACACAATTATATTAGAATATATGGACAAAGCGATGAATTATTTGACAGTTGTACTGAAAATGAAGAACAAATTAGGGAAAGTAAAAATAAAGATGCAAGTTCTCAAGTGAAGTATAATATCACTCTAGCACAACTTTGAAGTATATCTTAGAAGCGAGACAAAATTGCTAGGCAAATGTAGAGTAATTATATTATTTTAATTGATTTATGTTTCTTTTTGTAAATAATAGTACTATTATGTTTTCAAGAATTAAAATATGGACATATTTTATTGATTAGAATAACTACAATTAATGTTTAATTTTTTAAATTATATTTAATTTGCATATATTTTAATTTTAGCTATAATGATCATTAATTAATTTAAAAATATAATGTATTATGTTAAAATTATTAACATAAGAGTATAATTACAAAAATAGAAACAGGATGATAAAATCAAACATATTTTGTTTTTAGTTTTTTATAACAAATCTCAATCAAACATGTTTTTATTTCAATTTTTATATTACAAATTTCAACCAAATAGATTTTTATTTTTTTAAGGAAAAACAGAAACAAAAAAAGAAAACAAAAATCAAAAATCAAAACAGAATTAGAATCAAACTACTTATAAAGATTATGACCGTTGTAACTGCAAAAGTACAATACCGATAGATAATATTTCACCAAGGAACGACTGAAAGGGATGGACTCCTACTTGACTTCCATTACACTGATCCTACGCCAAGGATCAAGCTCTTAAAGTGGAAGTTCACCGGAGAACATTCTTAACTGTTGTCGACAATTATTCGGATACAATAATGGGGATGATCTTTATGCTCAAGGATGAACACAACCTTGGTTTAATTTCTTATCCAAAATGTTGTCATGGTCTTAATATCTGTTACCAACGGATATATGACACGTTTTGTTATGCAATAGTACAGAGAAATGGACTGTTATGCATTTAGATAAAGAACTTGGCCATCCAATATTTTAGGTGAAAGCTTCCAGTTGGTTAGAAAAGACCAACATTCAACATTCCATAATACGTGCAGCATCTTGGAATCGTGTAGCAACTCCAGCAGCCTAGCACTCCTAAATATTGTCCACTTTTTCTCATTAATTTTTCTTTCTTCAGTAGCTTCTTCTCTCAAGTGGGGCTATCCATCAGTAAGGCTAAAGTAAACAAGGAAGCATAATTCGCTAAGCTGCGGATTTTCTACCCTCAGAAGTTCCAGTCATGACAGTCTAGAATCGGAAGACGTATCAATGGTAGCATTCTCCTAAAAAAATTTGGTCTTCATTGGAAACTTGGGTAAGGAGTGGCTTTTTTTTAGTAAGCAAAGTGGATTGGATGCAGGTAAGCAGATTTTGTTGTACTATAAAGTGCGAAGCCTTCATGTTTATCAAGTCAATCTACTGCTTTAATCTTACCTCTATAGGTACAACGCTTTGAAACTCAAATTGCACCGGCCGTCAGACTTTTTGTCCTTCCTCTATTCTAGTATAGGAAGAACCACTTCTATTTATCATCAGTAAGCACCTATTAGATCTCCGATTAAAATCAGGTCAGGTTAGTGACTTCTTATTCATAAATCCACATCACAATATCCCCAAAAATTGCCAACACATTTATACAAGTTTACTTGTACCAAATCGTTCAAAACAAGATGATAAGATTCACTATTAAGCATCAATTCGATTTAAGAAAACGTCATAACAATCTAACTTTTATGATTCGGGGAAGACAATTAGAATATTAATGAACATGCTGCCCTGAGATTCTGCAGCCGAGTCATCTTTGCATTCAAAATTTAGCATGTCAGCCAAACTGCAATCATTAATTAGTAATGTTCAATAACCAATTCCAAGCTTAAAAAAGCTTCAATCCATCTCATTACTGTAGCATGCGGTCAAGATAGGGACAAGGGTATAATCCTTCGACTGCCAAGGATTACCTTATTTAATAAAGCAGGCCAAGTTTCCAACAGTAAAGAGGCAGAAACGCAAATGATTGTACATTGTTCTCAAGTAAAATAGTGTATAACCTAGAACATAACATAATGAAAACATCGAGTTTCAATCATGACAGAAAAATGAGTTTTTTTTCATGTTGAGAACAAGTATCCCGCAACTTGGTGAGATTATTAGATAAGAAACAGAAAACCGATTCCATGTACTCGGAAAGAGGTTAAAACTAGAATACAGTTTTGTTGAAGTCTTGAGAAATAAGATTAAGCCCCCAGTCACAAGTACAGTCCTAACATGGCTGTGTCACGAAGAAACAATCCTGAAAGGATTACACATAACCAGCCAAAGCAGTAAACATAAGTCACGTTGATTGTGTGCTTGGAATGACGATCACAGATATTCACAATCTTTGTTGTGGTAGCAAGAAGACCAAACAGACAGTGTCGTAATAAGAGATGGAATTGATAACCTGTCGTGTGTTCTTGTCATAAGTAAAGAAGGATCCATTAGACAAAGAAAGAAAGATCCACCTATTCTAGCTCAACGAAGCTACCTGTGCAACAAAATATGGGAATTCCCACTACCAACTGTTAACTCAACGGTTGAGGTGAACCTAACTCACCACCAAGTTCAAACCCTGTGGATGTAAGAAATTGAGGGCAATTGGCCCCCCCTTGGGTCCTACATAATCAGAAGAAAGTGCCCTTCTTACCCACAAATGAACATTGGAAAGATTGCTGGGAACAATTGTTGATTAAGTTACAAACAGAGAAATGACAGCTTCTCACTTTGTTGCTAACCCATAGACATGTAGCCGCAGAGAAGAGTAACTTACACAACTTGACAGATTATTTTGACAACATAAGTTTCCAGTACATATTATGGCTAAGGTCAGCTTCCAAATTGTACAAATAAAGTGACAATGGTGTACATTTTATCTTCTTGTACAGGGTGAGAAGGTGGGTGGAGAGCAACTCCCTTCGTTGTTTACTAGTGAACAACCAACAAACAAATGGAGGCTTTGACTTCCTTTTCAGCTTTGATAGATTTGAGGTACATTTTCTACAAAATACTTCTGGAATAGAAATGAATGAAGACTTCAACTTCCTATTCATACACAAATTGTTCAAGGAAAATAGTGATATCTATGTGGAATGTTGTTTTTTTGCATTCTTAGTCCATTGCTGTCACTACTAGACAAAATTACTTAAAGAGGCATTTTATTAAATGTTTAGAAAATGCAATAATAAGATCAGTGGGAACAACTAGATAAGCAGAAAAAGAAAAATAAAATTAGTCACCAAATGGTTTCAATAAAGGGGTACCTCTAGTACACAAAAATGTGATCCTCCATGATGCAATAGTAAAGCATCCTATTCAGTAGTAGCATTACATAAAAACCATATGAATAAGAAACAAAGAGATAAGAAAAACAGTAAGAGCTGAAAATTAAACTTGGCGAAATGGTTCCAACTGGCACACAAATGCAGTACAAGTAACAAGAAAGAGAGACGAAAGATCACTAGTGTACACTTCATTTCACTATGTTTCATGACAAACTAAAGGGGAAGATGATTGTAGGGGAGGGGGTGCGGGAATCCCTTGAGCTTGAGAAATTATATTTCTGAAAGGTTTTTGCTTTACATTTATCCATTGAATAATGAGAGTTTCTAACCTTCCCAGAACAAATATTATACTAACGAATCCTAGTTAACCTTTTCTTTTCTTACTCAAATTAGCATTCTTAGAATCAATAAGCAGTCTCCTTTGTCCTCGCAGTAGTAACTTGCACGATTAGACCGGAATAGGCAAATAATAAAGCTCGAACCAAAAATTGGAGTAAACGAATACATTAACTAAAGCAACAAATCTGCAATGACCAAAAGCAATCACCATACAGTGAACACGTTCTTCAGATAACCACAAAGTTATCAAGAAACACCGTCGATTGAGCCCCCCAAATCAGCTGGAGTGAGCTCAGCGTCCAAGAAGCGGCTCAAGTGTTTGTCATCCAAATGTTTCTGTAACAAAACCCTGATATTGATTAAAAACCCCAAAGCATCAGAAACAGTAATTTGTAACAGTTAAGACAACATAGATTCTATCATACGTACAGAGAGGCAAGTTCGGTACTTTTGCCACTCAGAAACGCATTCCTCTTTGTCCCACTGACCCTTCAAGAACTTTTCCGAATACCACCTATAAAACGTACAAATTAGAAAGTTTAAGGAAGCTGGTTCAGAGTTTTGAGATGGGTTTCCAATTGTTAAGGAAGTGCAAACAGATAGACCTGTTAAAACAATTGTGGTATGCTGTTCTGAGATGAGCACAAGGAGATGTCGACGAAGAAGATTGTAACTTGGCAATACCCATGCCGCTTTGAAACGACTTTTGGCTTGCTTTTACTTTACAGTACAGGCCAAAATGCGTTATACAATACAACCTATATAGAGTTTTTAAGTAAATTGGTGCCAAATTAGCAAATTGATGAACCCTGACAAAAAAATAAAAAATAAAAATAAAATTAGCAATTTTTCTCACCGACGATGGTCAAGCGAAAGTAGTCCATAACTTCTGCTTTGAGTTTGTTCAAACATTAGCTTATATTGCCCATATGCATTTATGACCTCCAATGAGCAAATTTCTGTACTCAAGATACTAATCTAGACATGAAGAATGTGCTTTTTAAGACATCAAAAATTGTTGATAGATCTAAATTCACGAGGCTTTTAAGAAAAAAAATGCTACTTTTATCTCAAAAAAAAAGTTAAATAAATGCATTTGTCTCAAAACAAATTTAAATAAATGAAAATTATATTGAATAAAAAAAATCACTCAAATCAAATATTTCAATTGCTTAAAGTAAAATATTCGAATCAAAAGTTATGATTGTCTGAATTTTTTTAAAGTTAACTAACAATTATTAGTACATCTAAGTTCATGAAGCTTTTAATAAAGTCTAAAAATGCCCTAAACAAATTTTATTTCGAAAAAAATTAAATAAATGCATTCATCTCAAAAAGTTATATTGAATTAAAAAAATCACTCAAATCAAATATCTGAATCAAAAATTATGATAGGTTTATATCAAAAGTTATAATTGTCTAAATTTTTTTAAAGTTAACTAAAAATTGTTGCTAGATCTAAAATCATGAAGTTTTTAATGAAAAAAATAGTTCTTGGAGTCTAAAATGCTCCAAATTACTTTTATCTCGAAAAAATTTAAATATGTACATTCATCAGCAAAAGTTACATTGAATTAAAAAATCATCCTAATCAAATGTCTGAATCAAAAGTTAAGACCATTTAAAAGCTATGAATCAAAAGTTATGATTGACTAATTTTTTTTAAAAGGTAACAAAAAAAATTGTTAGTAGATCTAAATTCATAAGCGTTTAACAAAAAAAAAAGGTTCTTTGAGTCTTAAAATGTTCTAAACTACTTTTATATTAAAATTTTTAAATAAATGCACTTATCTCAAAAAGTTATATTGAATAAAAAAATTACTCAAATCAAATATCTTAATCAAAAGTTATGATCGTTTAAAATAAAATATTCGAATTAAAAGTTATGATTGTCCAATTTCTTTTTGAAAATTAACTAAAAATTATTGGTAAATTTAAAATCATGAAATTTTTAATGAAAAAAGGTTCTTTGAGTTTAAAAATGCTCCAAATTATTTTTATATTAAAAATTTTAAATAAATACATTCGTCTCAAAAAGTTACGTTAAATTGAAAAATCACTCAAATTAAAAGATTGATTGAATCAAAAGTTATAACCGTTTCAAATAAAATGTTCGGATCAAAATTATGTTCATTTAAAATTTTTTAAAGTTAAGTAAAATTGAATGATATGTATGTAAATATTTAGAAAGATATAAAAAATGAGATCCCTTTCCAGTAAACAACATTCCTTATTGAGCTCTATTTCAAAATGAAAAATTCTAGTGCTTTGGTTACATTTTTCTATGGTTTTAATATTGTGTTTCAAAGGACTAAACTCTGGAATTCACTACGAAGAATTAAGACTTTGGCTAATGCCCTATGGTTGGTTAGTGGTGATTTTAACACCACTCTATTCAGATCAGAAGCGGAGGGAAATTGCAACTTACTTAACTATTCTTCTAACATGTTCGACTGTACGCAGGACATGGAACTTACTGACTTAAAATTTGAAGGTCATCAGTTCACTTGGTCAAACAAACAAATTTCGATTTGGCACATCAGGAAAAAGTTGGATAGGGTAATGGTGAATGTGGAATGGTTAAAAACTTTCTCAAGAAGCTCAGCAAAATTTCTGGACCCTGGAATGTCAGATCATACTCTTATAAGGATTGTTAATTTGTTTATTTCTACGAGAATCCATCACCCTTTCAGGTTTAACAATTTTCTGGTTAATATGGAAGGATATCGAGAAGCAATAATCGAGTGTGAGTTTTATGGGAGTAAACAGTACATTTGCCTCTAAAAGCTTAAGGCTATTAAAAAAGAGTTGAAGAACCTCAACACAAGGAGAGGTCAGAATATCTCTAAGGAGTTAGAATCAGCTAGTGACAATCTTTCAGAAATTCAAAAAGCATTGGCTGACAATCCCACCACTTATAGTTCCCTAGCTACAGCTAAAAAGAAAGCCTTTAAAAATTACTTGCAATTGGTGGATAATCATTATTCTCTATTGAAGCAGAGAGCTAGAGTTAATTAGATAAAGGATGAGGACAGGTGCGCTAAATTCTTCTTTAACTCGGTATTAGCTCGGAAGAATGTTAATAGAATCACTTCCATTAATACTGAAGCAGTTGAGGTTGTGTATGGGTAAAAGGGAATTGTTAAGGAAGCCATGACTTATTACAAAAACCTATTAGGTATAGAAGTTTCCCCAACAGGACCAGGAGATGTTCTTTAGCAGATTGTTTTAGCAAGAATCCCTAAACAGGAGGCTTCTCGGTTAATAAGACTAGTTACAGATCAAGAAATAGAGAGGGTTGTTTTCAATATGAATGGCTCTAAGGCTCCAGGACCCGATGGATTGAATGGAGTTTTCTATAAAAAAACCTAGAGCAGGGGGGCTAGTAAAGGAGGCTATGCATGAATTCTTCCTAAAAGGTGTATTGCTGAAAGAGATTAACAAGACATTCCTTTGTCTGGTCCCT
>JAOQMS010000008.1:39140310-39150411 GCA_027563885.1 Erythroxylum longipes | reverse complement strand
AATGAAAGCATATATAATTGGATGAATGTGCCAACCGATATATAAGTCACAATTAACTTATATCTAACGTCCATTTATCTTAAGTCATATAAGTGTCTCACACATAACTGTTCTAGCCGTATAGGTAACGGGATGTTACAATAGATGCCTTGGATTTACTCAGGTCGTAATCTGCCCCCTCGTTAATGTTATGTCAAAAATGACAAGCATCTATCCCATACAGAAAATCTATCTAGAAGGTCATAAACTTTTGTGTATCCAAGAAGCCTTGATTGTAGAGCCCCATTATTCTAGAGAAGTCTATGTAACTCATCCTTATCATATCCCTGAGCATCTAAAATTGTATGATGCTTGGTCTGTACCAATAGTAGTGGCCCTTTCTCCATGAAGAACCTGAAGCACACCTCAATTTTAAGCTCTCAACATGTGGTTTATATGATCTAAAAGAGTCAGGATCATACTCTAATACTGATAAGCTCTTGAACCTACTAGGCTAAGTCAATCTGTTCCAGCGCCTCCTAGTCTATACATCAACTCACAATGTTATGTAATTATGAAAAAGCATATAATTAAAAATAAAATAAAATTAAAATAATAATTAGAAATTAAAATAATGGAAAAATTAATGACAAAATTGAAATGCAATTAAAATACAACATTAAACTAATTTTACAATTACTGAAGGCAATTTCTTAAATTTAAAATTAAATTAAATAATTAAACAACTAAACAACTAAACCACTACATACACAATTAAACCCTAAATCATTCAAACGTAACTTGGAATGGAGCGATTATGAAAACCTAGCGATTTGGAGAAGAATAAACCCTAGAACTATAAAAACACTAAGAAATCCAAAACACAATCACTGTAAAACGCAAGAATACTCCAATTGGATATCATAAAAGAGCTTGAAATGGCTGTGTTGTTAAAAAGATGGAAAATGAGAGGAAATAAGAAGATATTGGGCTTTTAAAAGGGGTTGTGAACTTTTACAATTGGTTACCTCACTGTGTAACTGATGTTTAAGTCACTATAAACGTGTGACTTTAGATATAGATGTGTAAGCTGACACTTTCTAGATGATTGAGCTAAAAGGGCATGTCTTACACCCGTGTAATTCACCTTGACTATGAGTGAAAATTTTTAAAAACTCCAAGGATATATACAGCCATATCCAGTGACCTACACAGTAACTAAAACCGTGTAAAACATGCAAAATATGATTTTTGCGTATATAGGAGTGTACATGATCGTGTACACCAAAAATTCCTAAAAACTTTTTAAAAATTCTCAAAATCAAGAGAATCAAATAACACATACTAACAAACACAAAAAATAGGCAAAATGAAATAAGGATTTTTAGTAACCTAAAATAAAATAGACTGAAAATCAATGAAATCCTAAAATAAAACCCAAAATAATTGCAATAACATAATCAAATCAATCAAAACTATCTGAATTATAGGGTTGCTTCAATTAACACATGTTTAGTTGCCTCCCAATTAACACATGTTTAATGTCTTTAACTTGACATAACCATATATGATCAAGGTAGATTATAGTGATTAAGTTTTTTCTTTTTTACTATAGGTACCTTAACCTCTAAGCTATCTACTTTTTCCTTGTGGGGGGTCTCTCAACCTTTTTTTTATATTAAACTACAAATAACTCCAGCAGACCTTTAGAAAAAGAGTCATGCAAAACATGCAAAACTAAATCATCAAATATATTGATAGAAAAACCAGCATCAACATATTTAAGGGAATGATTCATGACATCAGACCTCTTTGTCTCCATCCTTAAGTAGTAACTTGTCCTCACTAATATTAATAATAGACCTAAGAGTGGATAAAAAGGTTTGACCTAAAATAAGAGGTACTTTTGTATCCTCCTTTATATCAAGAATCACAAAATTAACTGGGAAAATAAAATTATCAACCTTAACAAGTATATCCTCAATAATACCTCTAGGATACTTTACTAATATATCTATTATTGTAAACTTATCCTAGTAGCTTTTATTTCACCTAATCTCAGTTTCTTAAATAAAGATTAAGGAATCATATTAATACTAACTCCTAGATTGGCTAAATCCTTTTATATTTTTTAGCTACCAATTTAACAAAGGATATTAAAACTCTATGGATCTTTAAGCTTCTCTATTATCTTGCTTTAAAAAAAATTTAGCATCTTCCACTCAACATGATGATAGCCAACTCCTCTAACTCCTACTTGGTTAATAATAAATCCTTCAAGAATTTCAAATACTTCAGCATCTGTATAAGAGAATTAATAAGGGGTAAGTTAATATGAAGTTGTTTAAACAGTTTAAGGAACCGATCAAGCTGGTCATCCATGCAATCTTTTTCACTTTAGTAAAATAAGGGATGGCATGTTAAAATTCATTGATTTTTGGAAGGCAATCTTCACCTTCACCTTCATCTTTTTCTTGACTCCTAGTGTCTTTTTTTCCTCATCTTATGTCTTGCTCTGATATATGTTTAAATGTTGATTCACTTAATATACTACACTTAGTGATTGATTCCATAGAGATGCTTAGGATACTCACTTTAGCTTATATTTGATCTTGGGTACTTTTCGTAAGTAAAGAAGCTAAAGTGACATGAAAGCATGTCATTGAAGCTATCTTCTCAACTTCCATATTATATTGATTCATAGAGTATAAAGAAGAAGAGGATTGAAAGAAGAAGAGGCAAGAGAGAATGTCAAATGAAGAACAAAGAAAGGAGAAGTCTTACAGTCAAACATTGGATTACATAGGCAATAACACAGCCGTGAGAGGGCCATGCATATGCGCGGCCATGAGAGTCTTGCAAAGCCATGCAATGACCTTGCACGATCGTGAATTCTCACAATTGAGAATTAACATGAGAAAGCTAGGTGTCCTGGCCAGGATTCACTCAGTTTTAAACCTAAATTTTACTATATAAGGAAAGGAGAGTGATGGCAGAAGGGGATTTGAAAAATAACCTAGCTACCATTTTTCTCTCATTTTCTCTTTAGTTTTTCTGCATTCTTCAACACTGACAGTGGCGATGGAGAGGATGGACAATGGTGAGAGCTTAAAGCTGGAGATGGAAAGCTAAATTCCTGACACTGGTTCAACAGGAATATCAAAGCCAAGTCACGGTTAAGCTATTTCATTCTTTTAACATTGTAATATTTTTTTGGATTGTTACGTTATTTATGTCAATTGAGTTGGTTTTTACATAGATGATCTTAATATGTTATTTTAGTTGTTCTATTTCAAACCTATTGCTATAATGTTGAATGTAATTCGTAATTGTTACATTTGATGTTTGTTAGCAGAGACTAATGATCACGAATCATTATGAACAACATCACTTAGGTTAAATAACCCAAACGTGTGACGTTACTGCCTATATTGGTCATTTTCCATTTTGTACTATTGATGCCAAATTGAATCGAGAGATTGTATCCTATGTTATTCAGTAGTTAGTTTAATTAATTAACGTATCTTAATTAAACATAACCTAAGGGAAAACTGAGATTATTAGGGCACAATGTTAGTCTCAGATCAATAGTCCAAAGAAAGGTGTAAAGACGTTAGGATGATGGAATATGCTTGATCATATTTAGGGTGAGATTGATCCTAAAACTGAACATTACTTATATTCAATGCTTTAATCATTTTCGATTGATTGTTTTAATTTGTTTTCGATAGTTTACTTCTATTTTATTTTCTAAATTGCTAAAAATTTGAAAACCCCTTTTTATATTTTCCTCGCATCAATTAATTTTGTTAGGAAAATTAATCGAACATTCCCTGTGGATTCGAACCATACTCACTATAACTACAAATTTTAGTGTTCAGAGTTAGGTAAATTTTGCAGGGCACTCAACCCACGTTATCAAATTTTAGGGCCGTTATCGGGGAATGTGGTAGTTTAATTTTGGTATTTGATTTTAGTTGGTGTTTGTGAATATTTTTTTTATTTGTTTATTTTTGTTATTTATTAATTTTAGAAGTTTATGAGTTTTAATGTATGGTAGTTACAAGATCTCCTTGTAGAAAAATTGGGTAACTTGATCCAAAGATCAAGAGAGCATTAAGGAGATTACGTAGGGAAGCAAGGTCAACTTTGGTAGCAGAATCTGAACAGAAGATGGCAAATCCGAGGATATTGAGCGAGTTGGCTACATTTGATTTAACTTAAAGACCATTATGTATAACATTTCCGAATTTTGCTGAACATGTTACCTTTGAGTTAAAATTTGGATTAATTCATTTATTACCTAACTTTCATGGTCTTACAGGTGAGGATGCACATAAGCATCTTAAGGAGCTCGACGTGGTTTGTTTAAGCATAAAGCCTCTCGGAGTGACCAATGAATAGATCATATTGAGAGCCTTCTCGTTCTCATTCAATGATGCAGTGAAGGATTGGCTACTTGACTTACCATCTGGAAGCGTAAACACATGGCTAGAGATGTATAGGGTTATTCTTGGAGAAATATTTTTAGCTTCAAAGATGGCAAGTATTCGGAAGCAAGTATGTGGTATCAAGTAGCATAATGGAAAATCTCTTTACGTGTACGAGGAGTGGTTTAAGAAGTTATATGCTAGTTGTCTGCACCACAACATACTGGAGTAACTTCTCATCCAATATTTTTATGAAGGGCTACTACCGATGGAGAGGAGTTTGGTTGATGTAGTAAATGGTAGGCACTTTGCGAGAAGAGTCCCATTGAAGCCAAGTCTTACTTGAGCAGATGGCCGTGAACACACAATAATTTGGCACTCGCAATAATGTTCGACAAATAACGAAGGTAAGTAATTCATCCATCGAACATCGTTTAGATGAACTAACATCCTTTGACAGGTTACAATTGGATAGGTACAAGTGAATATGTACGGGATATGTTCAAATATATGCCATCCAACTGATGGGTATCTATAGCTTTCCCCTCTCCAATCGATATGGGAATCTCACATTCCACTCCCCCTTGGAGGCCCAGCATCCTTGCTGGCCCACAGGCCTGGATCACCCCCTTAGAAGCCCAGCGTCCTGCGTTGGCATATCGGCTCGGGTACTGACTCTAATACCATTGTAACATCCCAGACCACCCCGCTCACAGATATTGTCCTCTTTGGGCCTTGGCCCAGTTAAGCTCTCACTGTTTTGCTCTTCCCACACACTTGCTCAGGAAAACGTGTCTTGTGAGGGAGAGGTATCCATAGCCTTATAAGGCCTAATTCGTTCCCTCTCCAATTGATATGGGAATCTCACATTCCACCCCCCTTGGAGGCCCAGCATCCTTGCTGGCCCACAGGCCTAGATCCACCCCCTTAGAGGCCCAGTGTCCTTGCTAGCACACAGGCCTGGATCTATCTCTCTTGGAGGCCCAACATTCTTACTGGCATACTGATCTGGATACTAGCTCTGATACCATTTGTAACAGCCCGGACCACCCGCTCATAGTTATTGTCCGCTTCAGGCCTTGGCCCAGCCAAGCCCTCACAGTTTTGTTTTTCCTGCACATTCGCTCTGGAAAATGCGTCTTGTGAGGGAGAGGTATCCATAGCCTTATAAGGCCAACTTTGTTCCCCTCTCCAATCGATATGGGAATCTTACAACCTAGGTTGCAGGGATCACCCTAACTTGAGTTATGAAGGGAACAAGCAGTAGAATTACTTCTAGAATTGGTCGCAAGAAGCACAAGGATTCCAACCAAGGCTGCAAGGAACATATGGAGCTTCCTCGTCTAGTTCAGGTACATCTCTTGATGAGTTTATTAAAACATTTCCCGCTAGCAATCTTCAATTTTAACAGAGTCTACAGCAGCTACTGCAACAGTTTCAGCAGAGACTACAAAAATCCTAGTAGGGAGCACAACAATCCTAACAAGAAATAAAATCAAGCATACAAAATTTGGAAAACCAAATGGGTCATATGGTAGTAAGGATAAACCGTATCAAATCACAAATTGGAGGAAAGCTACCATCCTAACCTGAGTTAAACCTTAAGAACGTCAGCATTATAACCCTAAGGAGTGAAAAAGAGATTAAGGATCCCAAGAGAACTCCACCAAGGATGGCTACCAGGGAAGAGATCGAGAAGGAATTGGGGAAGGAAGAAAATTTGTCATTAAGGTAAATTTTGAACGCCTCAATATTATTAAGACTAATCCTTCACCTTTTCCGAGAAGAATGACAAAATCGAACAAGGAGGAGAAGGATGAAGTGATATTAGAGACTTTCTAAAAAGTGGAAGTCAACATACCTTTGCTTGAGGCAATTAATCATATACCAATGTATATCAAATTTCTTAAAGAGTTATGTAAACGTAAGAGGAAATTACGGGTGATGAAAAAATGATGATGGGTGAGAATATGCCTGTGGTATTTGGAAAGAAGATGCCTCCAAAATGCATGATCTAGATATGTTTACCAGTCCTTGCAAAATTGGGAATACTGTAATCAATACAGCTATGTTAGATTTGGGTGCTTATATTAATATGATGCCTCGTTCGATTTATGCTTCTTTGAAATTGGGTCCATTGAAAGAAACAAGTGTAATCATACAACTGGCTGACCGCACTAATGTTTATCATGATGGTGTGGTTAAGAATAAATGATGACACTTCATGTAATCCGATACCTATCTTGTTGGGAAGACCATTTCTTAATATGGCTCAAACTAAGATAGATGTTTAAGAAGGCACCCTCACAACGGAATTTGATGGGGAAGTGATTCATTTCAATATTTTTGATGCCATAAAACATCCTCCTGATGATCATTGTGTTTTCTATTGATGTGATTGATCCTTTGGTACAAGAAATGTTTAAATTAATTTGTGAGGATCATTTGGAAATGGTTTTTATTGAGGATGTGGAAGTAGCAGCCAACAATGATGTTAAGATGGGAGAAGAGCTTATGAAAATGACAGCTACTTTGGAATCATTGGAAAACTCTCCAAAAAGGTATGATTTGGCTTTTATAAAACTATCTTAATCTCACCAGAAGTTATTACCTTCTAATTTGCAAGCACCAGAATTGGAATTGAAGCCACTCCCTACATACTTGAAGTATACCTATTTAGGAGATAAGCAGACTCTCCCAGTTATCATTTTGATGGAGTTGACTTCAAATTAAGAGGAGAGGTTGGTTCGATTGCTGAGAGAGTAGAAGAAGGCCATCGGGTAGACTATCACAGATATCCAAGGGATAAACCATTCCATATGCATTCACCGCATTTGTTTAAGGAGGATGTAAAATCTACAAGGCAAGCTCAGCGTAGGCTAAATCCTCTATTGATGGAAGTTGTAAAGAAGCAGGTGTTGAAGCTTCTCAATGCTAAGGTGATTTACCCGATCTCTGATAGTAAATGGGTAAGTCCTGTCTACGTGGTTCCCAAGAAATATGGAATCACTGTTATGACAAACCAAAAAGGTGAGTTGGTTCCCACCCGAGTTTAAACCAAGTGGCAAGTATGTATTGATTATCGAAAGTTAAATTTTGCCACTCGTAAAGATCACTTTTCCCTTCCCTTTATTGATCAAATGCTTAAAAGATTGATTGGCGATGATTATTACTACTTTCTAAATGGCTTTTCAGGTTATCTTTAGTTCCTAATTGCAACAGAAGATCAGGAGAAGACCACATTTATATGCCTATTCGGTACGTTTGCTTATTGGAGGATACCATTCAAATTATGTAACTCACCCACCACGTTCCAAAGGTGTATGGTAAGCATTTTTCTGAATATGTTAAGAAGATTATTGAGGTATTCATGGATGATTTTAGTGTATATGGATCTTCTTTTGATGAATGCCTTAAGAATCTTGCCATTATCTTGGAAAGATGCACAGAAACTAACCTTGTACTGAACTGGAAAATTTGTCATTTTATGGTGGATCAAGGTATAATTTTAGGCCATGTTATATCTACTAGGGGTATTGAAGTAGATAAATCTAAAGTTGATCTTATTTCTTTAAATTACCCCTTTACTGTAATGGAAGTGCATTCTTTTCTTAGGCATGCAAGTTTTTATCGAAGGTTCATTAAGGACTTTTTTAAGAAAGCCTCACCACTATGCAAGCTTCTACAACAAGATGTCTCCTTTGAGTTCAACAATAAGTGAAGAAGCATTCAACAAACTTAAAGAGCTTCTGACATCCCCATCGGTGATTCAACTACTAGATTGGAACCTCCGCTTCGAGATCATGTGTAATGCAAGCGATTTGCAATGGGGATAGTTCTAGGACAATGAGTGGAAAAAGCTTTGCATTCATCTACTATGCTTCCAAGAATTTAAACCCAGCCTAATCGAATTATTCAAATACTGAAAAAGAACTCTTATCTGTGGTTTTTGTTTGGAAAAATTTTGATCATATTTGCTTGGCCCTAAAGTGACTGTTTATTCTGACCATGCAGTTTTACGATACTTACTCATAAAGAAGGAAGCAAAATTGAGGCTGATCAAATGGATTCTCCTCCTTAAAGAATTTGACTTGGAGATCAAAGATAAGAAAGGGGCAAAAAACGTGGTAGCAGCCATCCCAACCGTCTGATAAAGGAAGAAGATGATATCCCTCTACGAGAAACCTTTCCAGATGAGCAATTATTCTCTACTGATGCAACACTACCATGGTATGCAGGCATTGTCAATTGTTTATTTCCTAATGAATTACCTATTGGTTTGTCAAAGGCTTAGAGGGATAAGCTATAGAGTGAAACGAATTATTACTTATGGGATGATTTGCATCTTTGGAGGTACTGCGTAGATCAAGTTATCAAGAGGTGTGTACCAGAAAATGAAATATCTTCAATCTTAGCCTTCTACCATTCGTATGCATGCGGAGGACATTTTCGAGTGAAAAGAATGGCTTGTAAAGTTCTGGAGATTAGTTTATACTAGCTAACATTGTTCAAAGATGCATATACCTTCTACAGATCTCATGGTAGATGCTAAAGATCAGGTAACATGTCTTGTAAGGATCAATTGCCACAAACTCCTTTACTTGTCTGTGAAATTTTTTATGTTTGGGGCATTGACTTTATAAGACCTTTCCCTCCATCTTTTGGCTTTACTTATATACTGCTTGCAGTAGATTATGTTTCTAAATGGGTGGAAGCAAAAGCCACCAGAACTAACGATGCAAAGGTTGTTGCAGATTTTGTTAAACCTAACATTCTTTCTAGGTTCGGGATACCGAAAGCAATTGTTAGCGACAAAGGAACCCAATTTTGTAACAGGGTGATGGAAGCGATGTTTTGAAAATATAACATTACTTACAAAGTTTCCATTGCTTACCTTCCCCAAACCAATGGCCAAGCTAAAGTCTCAAATTGAGAAATCAAGTAGAAAATTGTGCAACCTAATAGGAAGGATTGGAGCATAAGACTAGAAGACACATTATAAGCCTATAGGACGGCTTACAAAACACAATTGGGATGTCATCGTATAGGCTAGTGTTTGGGAAACCATGTCATCTTATAGTGGAATTATAACATAAAGCATATTGTGTATTAGAACATGCAACATGCACTACAAGAAAATAGTGAGTTAGCGATGAAAATGACAAATATTCCGTCGGTATTAAACATTACTGACGGAATATACTGATAGAGAAAAACGTCAGAGATTCAGCCGTAGCTAACCTTACCGACGGCAAAGAAGCTTTCCGTCGGTAAGTTTACCGACAGAATAAAATGACCGTTGGTAATTTCAACTGAAAAGTTACCAACCGTCACACCTTTTCCGTCGGTAAAAGTACCGACGGAAAGTTAATTTTCCAACGCTAATTTTACCAACGGTAAGTTGCTAAACCGTATGTAAATTTAGCATCAGAATGTTTTTAATACCATCGGTAAAGTTACCGACGGTAACGTTATGTCCGTCGTTAAATAAGCTTACTCATTATTGACGGATCATATTGTCCATCGGTATAGTGTATAGACATTTACCGACGGAAATTATGAAGGTTTCTGTTGGTAAAATTTTTGATTAAAATTTTTAAATATATATATTTCCGTTATATTTAAATTATAACCGTCGGAAAATTTTATTAATTAGATATTTATAATATATATTTAATTAGATATAAATAAT
>JAOQMS010000008.1:39121359-39140210 GCA_027563885.1 Erythroxylum longipes | reverse complement strand
ATGCATAAGATAACCACTTTAACAACAAGTGTCATGCATCTCATACAGGTGGCAACATCTCATCTTGCATGTGCATGTATAAAATTTATCAAAAAAAATTTTAAAAATTAATATGAATTTTTCATGCATGCATGTTCATCACATTTCCAGAATTTCCAAAACTTCAACCATTCATCAAGCTGAAACTAAATTTGTAATAAAATAGCAAATGACAATCAATTGCATTTTTCTTTTACAGAAACATAATATAACATCTTATAAACATTTTAGTGAAAGAAAAACAGAAAAAAAATTCTAGAATTAATACGAATTTTTCAAAGTCTGCACATGCAATCAGTTTTCCAGAAAATCCCAGGAATCAACATATGAACAGTTTGGATATAAATTCAAAATAAAATAGCAATTGACATTCAATTACAATATTCTTTTATAGAAACATAATATAACATCTTATAAACATTTATAAGAAAGAAAAATAGAAAAAAATTCTAGAATTTAGACGAATTTTTCCAAAACAACATGCAAGTCAGTCACAACCCAGCAAACACTTTGCACATATTCAATACATCATTTATTACATGCACAAACAAGCTCTGATACCACTGTTGGGTTAGCCATGATTGCATGCATCACATGCATGCAGATACAAAAGAAGTGTGAGAATGAAGATTCCGACACCATGACAACCCGGAAATCATAGAATCTCACATGCATGCAAGGATATGTAAAGAACATGAAATAACAAAACTTTTTACCTTGTGTATCTACTCCTTTCTTGTTTCTTCTCCTTATTTAGGTTGTTGCAAACACCAAACCCTTCCTTGATCACCCAAGAACACGCAAAGAAGGAAGATGAAACAATGTGTAAGGGTTTTAGAACACCAAACTTGATGAATTCAAGTAGATGTTCAATTTGATAGAAGATAGATCAAGGTTATCTTGCATGCACGTTGATTTATACAACATTTGCATAAATTGCATAAAGATAACTCAAGAACTCTTCTCACTCTCTCTATAATACTTCTAGAACCCTTTCTCTATCACTTAAGTGTGTAATAAGTGAAAGTAATTTGTATACGTAAGTGAAGAACTCACTCATAATCATTTCGGGGCCTCTGTCACGATCGTGGCCTTGCATGTCTCGCCTTAGGCTATGATCATGGCCCTTTGATGCACGATCGTGGCCTACTTAAGATAGGGCATACACACTTGTTTTCCATCCGATCTTTTATGCGTGTGACCCTTAGGTTCCTGTTTTTTTAGGCACTTGAATTAACTCTTAATTCAAACACATCAGGATGCCTATTTGCTGGAATATAAGTGGATTAACATAAAAACTCTTTGATGGTTAATTATCCAACTTATGAACCTTTCCATATACAATGACCGTGCAATTCGTCCTTTCACCATACTATACCCCACTTGGTTCTGAGTATGGGATATGTGTCAACTCCTACTAGACTGACTATGTCACATCTAGTCCAAGTGATGTTAGTTCTTGTTCTAGGATCTCATTACTCACATGTGTCATTGAAGACCCTCTTCATGACAAATACCTACTCTGGCCAGAGACTCCCGAGTAATGACCCCAACAAGATGCCATGGGTATCATCTTCTTCTATTAGTATTGGTGAATACTTTATTAGCTACCCAATTACCTTCAAAGATAAATAGATGTACCCAATCACCGCCCTAAGAGTGACCTCGTGTTGAGGTAACAAGGAATGGTGTCAAAGTATAGGATTTATATCTAAGATATCCTTGAACACCTCAAGTCTAAGGATATTTGCACCATTTCTATGATGAGATTAATCATTGATATTTGATAGATCATCCATATGATAATCTCATAGCGGGTCATCCGATGTACTTACTACCTTTAGTAAGCATCCACATATTAACTCTAAATATCTCATGCTTAGAGTTTATGAGATCCACTGCTTGATCAAATCAAGGAGTATAATATGTGCTAGTATTTCTGGATTAATAATTTCATGTCTTATTAATCCTATAACTAGGGATTGTTTAGATACTAACATAATTGCAAATGATAGAAATCTCATTATCATGATCTCATTATGATTTCCTTCATGCTATATTTTGTATCGTGGACTTCATTAATTCAATTTAAAATCAATACCAATTCATATATATATATATATATAAACGAATATCAAATCAATGAAAAAATGCCTATTGTTTTATTAATCAAAATAAAGTTTGTACAAAAGTGTTAAAGATGATTGCCTTTAGAGCACTACTCTAACATTTTCTGGACTATATAAGATAAAAAACTCCTACAGATGAAGGGGGGGTGTTGGCGGGAACTTGAGACCTCTATGTATAATATCTTCCTTGAGTTAAAAACCCAGGTTCAGAGTCTTGACAAAGGTGGAAATTCAAGGATCATCAATCAAAATTGGGAAAAGAGCTTACCAATATCGAAATTTCCAGATTCTATCAAAGAAGATGAGGAGTTCTTTTTATTTAATTTTCAGTTGTTTTATCTCTTCTGGTCATTGTATGATGGAATATTCAATTGTTGGGGATGTTATAGACACTATAAGTGGCTAATTTATTTTTAGGGATTACTTTTGAACTATCTTGTTAAACTCTTATTTTATTAATTTTAATGAAATACGTCTTTGATGAATGTTGAATACATTTATATCTTGCAATAGACCGAGAGATTGAGTAGGGTAATCTGTGTAGGATCGTACAACAAGAGTTGGCATTCTATAGACCTATGTTCATCAAGTTAATTGATTAGTTGAAATGGAGATCTTGTATAATTTAATTGATCACCTATAGGATAACTTAATAACTAGTTAAATTGGTGGAGTGATTTAGTAGATTGAGTGATCGCTTAATCATCTTCATTTAATTTGATTGGGGACAATTAATTACACCTTGAGAGAGAGTAGTTAATACATTTTGGACATCTTAGGTGAGACACAATTTAATTAATAAAATAGGAAAGAGACAAGATAGGGAAAAAGTGTTTTCTAGTTGTTGAAATCTTGAATTCCAATTTTCAGCATTTTGGTATTATCAATTGTTCATTATTAGTCATTTAATTTTAATTTAATTTTCCAGTTTGTTTCCATGAAACAATTTTGAGTCTTAAACAAAGATTGATCTGAATTAAGTGGTGCCTAAGCACAATCCTTGTGGGATCGATATGCTTTTTAACTACAAGTCATGACCTATATACTTGTAGTTTTTGAGCGTAAAACTAGTACACTGTTTTGCAATCAACAAGTTTTTGGCGCCATTGACAAGGATTGTTTGTTTAGCATCTTGTTTAGTTTAGATTACTTTGATTTAAAAGTTTTTGATACTTTTCTTTGTGTATTTACAGGTGCATGAACACAAGGAGCACACGAAGATCGTCAGAAATTAGTAACAATGAGTTTCTTGATATCACAAGACACGAACGAGAGCTAAGAAAAGTGAAGTGTTGAGATAGTATACAAAGAGATATGGTTGAAGAAGGAGAGCAAGGAGGAGCGAAAAGGACACTGATGGACTTCATGAGGCCAGGATTCAGTCCTCAAGGAGTTACAAGGCTGATGATTCAAGCTAACAATTTCGAGATCAAGCCGGCACTCCTCAACATATTGCAGAATAATGTGCAATTCTATAGGCTACCCAATGAAGGTCCAAATGGAATGTCTGACTATGCAATAAAATTGAGATTATTTTCTTTCACTTTGAAAGATACAACAAAGGCATGGTAAAAATCGTTACATTTCGGGTAGATCACTACTTGAAAGCAGCTAGCCCAAGCATTCCTCACAAAATATTTTTCGTTGACCAAGACAACGAGAATCATAAAGGAGATCACGAATTTTCAGCATAGTGATGGGGAATCTCTCTATGAAGCCTAGGAGAGATTTAAAGAATTACAAAGAAGTTATCCCCAATATAACCTTCCGAGGAGTTCTTGTTCTAGACATTTTACAAGGGTGTGAATCCGAGCACGAGAGGAACCATAGATGCAGCCACTGAAGGTTCTTTAATGAGGAAGACTATTGAAACAGCTTATAACCTTTTGGAGGAGTTGGCGAGCAACAGTTGCATGTGGTCAAGTGAGAGGAATAGACAAGGGCAAAAGGAGTAAAAAGGTATGATCCATATTGACTCTGTTACTACTTTGAAAGCACACATCATAGCCCTCACCAAGCAGTTGAGCAACATGCAAGGAGCATCCTCATCTATAAATAAAGCTATGCAATCACAGTGTGAGTTGTGTAGTCAGAATAACCATGGCTCAACTGAATGTTTCTTATTAGGAACCTGAAATGTGTTCAAATGTTGATCTATTTTATCTTCTACACTTAGTGATAAGTGCCTTAGAAATGCTTAAGATACTAATTTTAGCTCATTTTTGATCTTACGTACATTTAGAAAGTAAAAGAACTAAAGTGACCTGAAAGCATGTCCATTGAAGCCATCTTCTCTACTTCCATACTCTATTGATTCATGGAACATGAAGAAAATGTTGTCAACATGACTCACTACCATCCAAAACATTTCATAGCCATGCAAAGTGAGTAAATATTGTTACAAGGCAACTCATTTACGTTAAACCATGCAAGCTATCCCATGCAAGATTATTAACTCACGTGAGAAACTATACACACCTGCTTCCATTCCATTTTTCACCTAGCATTTAAGGTATAAAGGAGACTTGTTATATGAGACAAAAAGGGGGGCCGGAAATGTGAAAGAGACAAAAGGAGGGATGGATGAATCATAAGACAACTATCCATTTTATTCCATTTAACATAGCTTTAAAATGGAACAATTGAAGGTGAGTGAAGGGCTGGTCTAGTTGTGTAGTGGTCGGTTAAGAGTGAAGAGGAGTGGAAAAATCCAACTCTCCATTTTTGCTACATTTTAATTAACGTTCCAAATGTAAAGAAAGGGATATAGTTGGAGGGTAGCATCACGCTACACTTGTCCAACATAATTCTTATTGGAAAAATAACCTAGCTGATACCTCCAGAGGGGCTAGCGACGAAATAAGAAAGGAGAGGAGTGTGGAAGTGTCGACTGAAGTGTGTGGAGGGCTGAAGTGAAAACAATAAAGGGATAGCTGAAAAAGATAGCTAGTGTGCATGAATGGGGCTGGTGTGTGTGAGTGGAGAAGAAGATAGTTGCTAAACAAGTGAGCAACCGAAAGCTTAAACAAGAGAAGAACATAAGAGTAGCGTGAAACAAGTGAATAGCCTAGAGCTGAAACAAAAGAAGAACACGAGTAATGTGAATGAGAGCTGAAACAAGAGAAGAAGAGTAGCGAATAACAAAGGGGTGAAACAAGTTATGTGAACAGTTAGCATGGACCAAAAACTATCATCTTAAATGGTCACATCAAGCTACAGTGGAAGAGAGCTACTGGAAGAAACAAAAAAGAGAGGAGTGGCATGAAGAGATAAGAAGAGTGGCAGAATTGAGGAAGAAAAGAGTAAGGTGTGTGAATAGCATTTATCCCATCGATGAATAGTAGCAAACGGAGAAAGTAGCATGGAGTAGAGAGAGGGCTAGGTGTTCTTTTGTTTTTCACCACCGAAATGGAGAAGATGGCTCACACTTGGAGCATAAAAGTGGAGATGAAAGGCTAGCTTCCGAATGCCGATTCAACGAGAATATCGACGTCAAGTCATGATTTAGCTATTTTATCACTTTAAGGTTGTAATTTCTTTTCAGATTGTTGTGTTGTTGGTGTTGATTGGATTAGGTTTTCAGATGAATGATCTTAATATTTTATTTTGATTATTTTATTTCGAACCTATTGCTAAAATATTGAATGTAATCTGTAATCGTTACTTTTGATGTTTGTGAGTAGCATCTAATGATCATTAATCGTTAGGAACAACATAACTTAGGTTAGATAAACCGAACATGTGAGGTTACTACCTCTATTGATTGTTTTCCAATTCGTAATGTGGCTACCAAATTAAATCTAGAGATCGTATCCTAGGTTTTCAGTAGTTAGGTTTAATTAATGATCGTATCTTAATTAAACACGACCCAAGGGAAACTGAGATTAGTAAAGTGTTCTATTAGTCTCAGATCAATAGTCCGAAGAGAGTTGTAAGACGTTAGGATGATGGAATATGCTTGATCGTGTTTAGGCCCAGATTGACCCTAAAATCGGACCCTACTTATATTCAACACTTTTCTCATTTTCGATTGTTTGTTTTAATTTGTTTTGGTAGTTTACTTTTTCTTTAATTTCTAAATTGCTTAAAAATCCAAAACCTCCCTTATATTTTCCTTTCATCAATTAATTTCGTTACGAAAATTAACTGAACATTCACTGTGGATTCTATCCCGACTCACCATAACTACAAATTTTAGAGATGCAGAGTCAGGTAAATTTTACAGTGCACTCGACATACGCTGTCAAATTTTGGCGTCGTTGCCGGGAATTGTGGTAGTTTAGTTTTCATATTTTATTTTAGTTGATGTTTTGTGAATATGTTTGTTTCTTTTTTATTATTTGTTAACTTTTAAAAGTTTGTAAGTGTTGGTGTATGGTAGTAACCAGATTTTCTCGTAGAGAAATTGAGCAACTTGATTTGGAGACCAAGAGAACGCTATGGAGGTTAAAAAGAGAAGCAAGAACATCTTCAGAAGTAGACCCAAAACTTGAATCTGAAGCAATTATGGCAAATCCGAGAACGTGGAGAGAATTGGTTATACCAGACTTAACCCAAAGACCCCTATGTATTACATTTCCTAACTTTGCTGAACATGTTACCTTTGAGTTGAAATCTGGATTAATTCATTTATTACCCAATTTTCATGGTCTTGCAGGTGAGGATGCACACAATCATCTCAAGGAGTTCGATGTGATTTGTTTAAGCATGAAGCCTCCTAGGGTGACGGACGAGCAGATAATGTTGAGAGCCTTCCTGTTTTCACTCAAAGATGCAGCAAAAGATTGGTTGTTTGATTTACCAATGGGGAGCATAAATACTTGGTTGGAGATGAAGAGACTGTTTTTAGGGAAATATTTTTCGGCCTCAAAGACGACAAGTATTCAGAAGGAGATATGTGGCATCAAGCAACATAATGGAGAATCTCTTTACGAGTATTAGGAGCGGTTCAAGAAGTTATGGGACAGTTGTCCGCAACATAACATACCAGAGCAACTTCTCATCCAATATTTATATGAAGGATTGTTATCGATGATAGGAGTTTGGTTAATGCACCAAGAGGTGGGGCACTTTGTGAGAAGACTCCCATTGAAGCCAGGATATTACTTGAGCGGACGGCTGCTAACACCCAACAGTTTGGCATTCGTAATGATGTTCGACAAGTAAACGAGGTAAGCACTTCATCCATTGAATATCATTTGGATGAACTAACATCTTTTGCGAGACAGATCGCAGTTAGACAGGGACAAGTAAAAGTGTGCAGAATATGTTCAAAAATGAGCCATCCAACTGATGAGTGCCTGACATTACAAGAAGGAAGCAAGGAGTACGTGACTGTTACAGGAGGAATCTTCCTGAACTAATACAACCCGTACTCACAGACGTATAACCCAGGTTGGAGGGATCACCCCGACTTGAGTTATGGAGGAAACCGACAGTAAAATTTCTTCCAAAACCAACTGCAAGGAACACAAGGATTTCAACAAAGGCAACAAGGAGCACAGGGAGCTTCTTCTTCCAGTTGAGTTACATCTTTAGAAGATTTTGTTAAGAATATTGTTGTTAACAATCTACAATTGCAACAAGATATGTAGCAATTCCAACAGAATATGTAACAGCTATTTTAGCAAGGTGTACAACAAATTTGGCAGGAATCAAAAGCAAGCACACAACATTTGGAAAATCAAACAGGTCAAATGGCAGTGAGTCTCAATCGACTAGAATCACAAAGTGGAGGAAAATTGCCATCCCAACCCGAGGTAAACCCGAAGAATGTTAGTACTATAACCCTGAGTGGTGGAAAGGAGATTGAGGGTCCTAAGAGAACTCTATCAAGGATTACTATTGAGGTAGAGATCGAGAAGGGATTGGGAAAGGAATAAAATAATCATCGAGTACGAAGGTAAATTTCGAAAGTCCTAATATTATTAAACCTAACCCTCTGCCTTTTCCTAGCAGAGTGAAAAGACCAAGACAAGGAGGAGAAAGATAAAGAGATATTAGAGACTTTTCGAAAGGTTAAAGTCAACATACCTTTACTCGAGGCAATCCAGCAAGTATCAAGGTATGCCAAATTCCTCAATGAACTGTGTACACATAAGAGGAAACTAAGGGATGATGAGAAAGTGATGATGGGTGAGAATGTGTCGGGGGTATTTAAAAAGAAGATACCTCCAAAATGTCTGGATCCGTGTATATTTACCATTCCTTGCAAAATTGGTAATACTATGATTGATAGAGCTATGTTGGATTTGGATGCTTCTATTACTGTAATGCTTCATTCCATTTATGCTTCTTTGAATTTGGGCCCTTTGAAAGAAATGAGGGTAATCATACAATTGGCTGACCGCACTAATGCTTATCCTGATGATGTGGTTGAGGATGTTTTAGTGCAGGTGAATAAGTTAGTGTTTCCTGCAGATTTTTATGTTGTGGATATGAATGATGACACCTCATGCAATTCTATACCTATCTTGTTGGGGAGGCCATTTCTTAATACGACTCAAACTAAGATAGATGTTCGTAAGGGCACCCTCACAATGGAATTTGATGGGGAAGTGATTCATTTCAGTATTTTTTATGCAATGAAACATCCTCCTAATGATCATTGTGTTTTTTCTGTTGATGTGATTGATCCTTTGGTGCAGAAAATGTTTAAATTAAGTTGTAGGGATCATTTGGAAATCGTTTTAACTAAGGATATGGAAGTAGAAGCCAACACTCATGTTTAGATGGGGGAAGAGTTTATAGAAATGACAGCCGCCTTGGATTCAATGGAAAGCTATTCAAAAAGGTCTGATTTGGCTTCTATACAACTACCTGAAGCTTATCAAAAGTTGTTACCTTCTGATGTGCAGGCACTATAATTGGAATTAAAGCCACTCCTTAAAAATCTGAAGTATGCCTATTTGGGAGATAAGCAGACTCTCCCAATTATCATTTCAGAGGAGTTAACTTCAAATCAAGAGGAGAGCCTGGTTCGAATGCTAAGAGAGCATAAGAAGGCTATCGGGTGGACTATTGTAGATATCCAAGGGATAAGTCCTTCCATATGCATGCACCACATTTTGCTAGAGGAGGATGCAAAATCCACAAGGCAAGCTTAGCGTAGGCTGAATCCTCTAATTATGGAAGTTGTGAAGAAGGAGGTGCTGAAGCTTCTCGATGCTGGGGTTATCTACCTGATTTCTGATAGTAAGTGGGTAAGTCCTATCTAAGTGGTTCCAAAGAAGTCTGGAATAACCGTTGTGACAAACTAGGAAAGTGAGTTGGTTCCCACTCCGGTGGCGAGTATGTATTGATTATAGAAAGCTAAATTCTGCTACTTGAAAATACCACTATCCCCTTCCTTTTATTGATCAAATGCTTCAGAGATTGGTTGGTTATGACTATTATTATTTTTTAGATGGCTTTTCAGGTTATCTTCAGATCCCAATCGCACCGGAAGATAAAGAGAAAACCACATTTACATGCCCATTCGATATGTTTGCCTACCGTACAATGCCATTCGGATTATGTAACGCACCTACCACGTTCCAAAGATGTATGGTAAGCATTTTTTTCAAATATGTTGAGAAGATTATCGAGGTATTCATGGATGACTTTAGTGTGTATGCATCTTCTTTTGATGAATGTCTTGAGAATCTTGCCATTATCTTGGAAAGATGTATAGAAACTAGCCTTGTGTTGAACTGGGAAAAATGTCATTTTATGATGGATTAAGGTATAGTTTTAGGCCATGTGATATCTGCTAAGGGTATTGAAGTAGACAAATCTAAAGTTAATCTTATTTCTTCTTTACCTTACACCTCTACTATAAGGGAAGTGCGTTCTTTTCTTAGGCATGTAAGTTTTTATCGAAGGTTCATTAAGGACTTTTCGAAGATAGCCGCACCACTATGCAAGCTTCTTCAACAAGATGTCTCCTTTGAGTACAATGAAAAGTGAAAAGAAGCATTCAACAAACTTAAGGAGCTTCAGACATCCCCACCGGTGTTTTAACCACTAGATTGGAACCTCCCCTTCGAGATCATGTATGATGCGAGCAATTATGCAATGGGGGTAGTTCTAGGACAAAGAGTGAGAAAAGCTTTGCATGTTTGATCCCAAATTTTTCTTAGAATTTATTTTAATAAATTAGCAAGCATGGACCAAAAATTTGAATTCTTGGATTAGAAAATTTTTGGAGTTAGTATATGTGTTTGCATGTATTAAATAGAAATGCTAAAATAAAGTAAGGAGTTAGTAGGAATTAGATTAAATATGGAAGGGTAAAATTGGAAAGTTAGAAGTTGCCTTAAAACTTATAAGAAAAGAAGGTGAAGAAGTCGTGTAAGAAAGAAAGAAAGAGAGAAGTCGTAGCAGGACCTAGAAGAAGAGAAGGAGAAACCGAAGCATAGAAAGGAAAAGAAGGAAAGAAAGAAAAAGGAGAAAGAAGAAGAAAGAAAAGAGTTCAGCTGAAAATTTTTAGGTATTCCCTATCTTTTCTTCTTGATTTAGTAGATGAAGAAACTAGTGAAAGTAGGTTTTAGGTTGAAAATGAAGAGAGAAAGAAGAGAACCAAGAACTTTAGTTTCTTAGATCTTTATGGATTTCTAACTATATCTTAGTTCTTTTACCCTAGAAAAAGCTTATTTTTGGATAGTAGAGCTTCAGGGAAGTTCTATTCGTTTATGTTGTTTGAATAAAAAATATGTTGGTTTGAAAGGAATCAAGAATGTTGAAGGCGAGAGCAAGAGGAAGAACAAACTTAAGTTTGAAGTTACAAGTAAATAGGTGGGTAATACGTTTATAGTTGTTATGTTGGTGAGCTAAATTATTTGCTTGTATGTGTACCTAAATGTTTGCCTTTTTATCATTGTGAATGTGAGAAAAATAATATGTGATTGATATCATGTTTGCTTTGAAAGATTGACTTCTTTTAGTATTAATAAGAAGAAGAAAAATACAAATTGCATGAAAATATGAATATGATATGAAATATGTAAGCATCGGAAATTTTGTGTGGGCAAGAGAGATATCATTTCGTTCGTCACGTGCACGTTGACCTATAGCCTTCTCCTGGCTGCCCGCTTGTGGCATATGAGCTCCGAAAATGGACTTGTTTTATTCATGGTGTAAACTTCAGTTTCTCCATTTCGTTCTATGGGATTCTCTCAAGCCATTATATGTGTGCATTTTGCTTTAATTTGTTAAGCTCGTTCTATAACTGAATACTATGTTTTGATGATTGAAAAATACATGATTTGATTTGAGTATATTATGTTATCTGTGAGCTCGAACTGTGAATAATCCGTTGTTATATTTATATGTGATATAAATTTATGCATAAGTTTAGTTGTGTATATGGTTCGTCGCTAATGGCTATAACCGTATTAGCCACTAAGCTTCGCAGCTTACCCCACTATTTTTCACTCTTCAGGTGAAGAATTAGCAAATCATTAAACCTTGCAAAAACTTCGGGAAATCTCCAAGAAATATTTTATTTGTAACTAAGTTAGTTTGGATTATTTTTGGTAGCTTTATAAGCATGTTAGGCATGAGCATCTATGTTGTATTTTTATATTATGCTACTGATGTGGCTTTTGTTTGTAATTGGAGCAATGTACATACTCTATTTTATTTTAGGAAATGAATGACAGTAAGAGTTAGAAGAAATATTCATTTGTTCATGTCCAAATTCCTCTTTTGTTAAATTGCTATATGTTTCTTTTTGGTTGGGAATGAAATTGATAGATGTTGAAGACTTTTGAATAGATTTTTTTTAAGCAATTGTTTTTAGTGGAATCTTATATGTATGAATTGTGTTTGTTGGATTCATGTATTTTGGTTTTGTAAGAATGTATATTGACAAATGAGAGAAAAAGAGGATAAAATTGTGTTTCGAATCTTTAATAAATAAACTACATTGATCTAGGCAAAATTAGTTAAAATTGTCTTCATAAAAGCTGTAACTCTTTCTCTTAGATTTCTAACGACATAAAGTTTATAATTTTTAAACTTCGGGATTGAAAGTTATGATGATTTGAAATTGGTGTGTGCAGTAGGGTTGCCAGGGCCAATATCTTATGCCATCTACTATGCTTCAAACACTCTAAACCCAGCTCAATTGAATTATTCCACTACTGTAAAAAACTGTTATCTATGGTTTTTGCTTTAGAAAAATTTCGATTGTATTTACTTAGTGTTAAAGTGATAGTTTATTCTGACCATGCAGCTTTATAATACTTGCGAAGAAAAAAAAGAAGCTAAATCGAGGCTGATCAGATGGATTCTCCTCCTTTAAGAGTTAAACTTGGAGATCAGAGATAAGAAGGGGGCAAAAAACGTGGTGGCAGACCATCTCAGTCTTTTGATAAAGGAAGAAGATGATATCGCTCTATGAGAAACCTTTTTGAATGAGCAATTATTTTCTGCATATACGACACCACCAAGGTATGCAGACATTGTCAATTTTTTAGTTACTAACGAATTACCTGTTGGTTTGTCAAAAGCTCAGAGGGATAAGCTACAGAGTGAAGCGAAGTATTACGAATAGGATGACCCGCATCTTTGGAGGCACTGTGCATACCAAGTTATCAGGAGGTGTGTACCGGAAAATGAATCATCATCAATTTTAGCCTTATGCCATTCGTACGCTTGCGAAGGACATTTTGGGTGAAAAAGACAGCTCATAAAGTTCTGTAGAGTGGTTTCTACTGGCCAACATCGTTTAAAAATGCATATAACTTCTGCAAATCCTGTGATAGATGCCAACGATCAGGTAACATGTCCCATAAGGATCAATTACCACAAACTCCATTGCTTTTCTGTGAAATTTTTAACATTTAGGACATTGATTTTATGGGACCTTTCCCTCTGTCTTTTGCCTTTACTTATGTATTGCTTGTGGTTGATTATATTTCTAAATGGGTGGAATCCAAAGCCACTAGGACTAATGATGCAAAGGTTGTTGCAGATTTTGTTAACGCTAACATTCTTTCTAGGTTTGGGATACCAAAAGCCATCGTTAGTGATAGAGGAACCCACTTCTGTAATAGGGTAATGGAAGCAATGTTCAGAAAATATCACATCACACACTAAGTTTCTACTGCTTACCATCCCCAAACTAATGGGCAGGCTGAAGTCTCAAATTAAGAAATCAAGTTAATCTTGGAGAAAACCATGCAGCCCAATAGGAAGGATTAGAGTATAAGACTCAAAGATGCATTATGGGGCCTACAGGATGGCTTAGAAAACACCAATTGTAATGTCTTCGTATAGGCTAGTGTTTGGGAAGCCATGTCATCTTCCTGTGGAATTACAACATAAGGCATATTGGGCTATCAAAAGATGCAACATGCACTTGGATGATGCAGGAGTGCATAGGAAGTTACAGCTTCAAGAATTGGGATAGATGAGGAATGAGTCAAATCAAAATGCAGTGATATATAAGGAGAGGACAAAAGCTTTTCATGATAAGATGATTTTGAGGAAAAGCTTCTTAGTGGGCTAAAGAGTGTTACCATATCATTCCAAACTCAAACTCTTTCCAGGTAAGTTGCATTCCCGTTGAGTTGATCCATTTGTTATCACTCATGTCTTTCCTTTGGTGGAGATACGAAGCCTGAAAATTAACAAGACATTCAGAGTGAATGGTCATCGCTTGAAGTTGTATTATGAAGGCTTCCAAACAGAGGATTTGGAGGTATTGATGCTGGAGAATGTGACTAGTATCACTTGATGCGCAAAACTGAAGGTCGAGCCAACAACGTTAAATAACTATGTTGTTTGGGAGGCAACCCAAGGGGAGTTAATTTCTATCTTTTACTTTTTTGCATTTGCTATTTTTGTCAACTGCTCCATTTCTTGCATTTGATTTCACATTGAGGACAATGTAAGTTTTAATTGTGGAGGTTGGGTATGTTAGTTTCTATGTATGTTTTTGAGCTTAACTGTGGCTTATGTGGCTTTTTAGATAGTTTTCAAAATCAAATGAACAAAATCAAAATTTTCTTGTTTTCTATTGCTTTTAAGATTATTTAGTCATAATTAGAGCGTGAATTGACTAGAAAAATACATAGCAAAATTTGGCATATGTTTTTGCTCTTGTGATTAGGTAATGTACATTATTCTTAAAAGAACGGTGACTAGTGGTAGATAAAAACTAGTGAGGCTATAAGCCAGATTAGACTAACACATTCAAATCAGTCTCACTGTTTTGTTTGTTATGAGTGACCTTCATGACATATACATCCTTACTTTGCATTGAATTTCTATTCGAGACCACATTATTTATCACATACATGTTTATGAAAATGATCAAGCATTCTTTATTGATTATACGCTACATTAACCAAATAGCCTACCCATTCATGTGAATTTCCGTTGCTAATCCCTTTTGAGCTGTATTAACCTTTTCTTTTATATAACCCACATTAAATCCACCTAACTAAATGTCATACCCAAGTTTTAAAGCTAGTAGAGCATTTGTTAATTCTTGATGAATGTGATTGTGTAAAAGTATGTGATTGTGTAAAAGTCTAAGTGTGGGGGTTTGCTTACATATGGGTTGGTTAAATTTGTTAAAATGCCATTTTATGAATCCTATGTTGATGTAGCCTCTTTCATTTTTATATTAAAAAAAACAAAAGAAAATAAAAAAAATTAAAAAAAAGTATGGAGGAGGCAGTGCAATTGTTGTGAAAAGTCGTTAATTAATAGTTTATCCTCCTTAGGTTGTATTGGTTGGATGTTTGAGTATATGGCATATGAAGAGGACATTATATTGGAGCATTTCATTGTGTTATGTTCATATAGTTTATGATGTGAGAGCTAATTGAGTTTTGAAACATAGTTGTTGCATTCTTTACGGCTTACGATACCCAATTTTAAATGAATGCTAACTTGTGCTTTTGATTTTTCATTAAGTATTGCTTTTGCTTCACTAACTTAATGGCTTTCAAACTACATTAACCAAAATGCATCCCACCTTATCCTTACCCACATTACAACCCTAGAAAATCCCTTTGATTCATGATTATGCGTGTGACTTTTAGTGGTAGAGAAATGAAATGATATACGATATTATAGATTGTTGTGATCATGAGCAGTGTTTGAGTATACCCATGGAAATATCTTATTTAAACACTTTTTTTCCAAGTCCACCTTTATATTACTCAGTTTCTAAGGGTGGTGAATATTGATTGATCATAAGTATAAGCAACATTTTTACTATAGGTTTTGAAAGTCTTTCATCATTACTTATGATTATCTATTCTTGGAAGATTTAGAAAATGAGTAAAAATGTTAGTTTGTGATTTTGATTTGACAATGTACCTGAGGACGGTCAAAAGCTAAGTGTGGGAGAATTTGAAATGTGTTCAAATGTTGATCTATTTTATCTTCTACACTTAGTGATTAATGCCTTAGAAATGCTTAGGATACTCATTTTTGCTCATTTTTTTTATCTTAGGTACATTTCAAAAGTAAAAGAACTAAAGTGACCCGAAAGCATATCCATTGAAGCCATCTTCTCTACTTTCATCAACATGACTCACTACCATCCAGAAAATTTCATAGCCATGCAAAGTGAGTAAATATGTTACAAAGCAACTCATTCACATTAAACCATGCAAGCTATCCCATGCAAGATTATTAACTCACGTGAGACACTACACACACCTGCTTCCATTCCATTTTTAACTTAGCATTTAAGGTATAAAGGAGACATGTTATGTGAGACAAAAGGGGGCTAGAAATGTGAACCGAAAGAGACAAAAGGAGGGCTGGATGAATCAGAAGACAACTATCCATTTTATTCCATTTAACATAGCTTTAAAATGGAACAACCGAAGGTGAGTAGAGGGTTGGTCTAGGTGTGTAGTGGTCGGTTAAGAGTGAAGAGGAGTGGAAAAAGCAAGCTATCCATTTTTGCTACATTTTAATTAACGTTCCAAATGTAAAGAAAGGGATATAGTTGGAGGGTAGCATCACGTTACACCTATCCAACATGATTCTTATTGAAAAAAAACGTAGATGATACCTCTAGAGGGGCTGGCGATGAAATAAGAAAGGAGAGGAGTGTGGAAGTGTCGACTGAAGTGTGTGGGGTTGAAGTGAAAAAAAAATCAAGGGACAGCTAGAAGAGATAGCTGGTGTGCGTGAATGGGGTTGAATATATGTGAATGGGGCTGGTGTGTATGAGTGGAGAAGAAGATAGCTACTGAGCAAGTAAGCAACCGAGAGCTTAAACAAAAGAAGAACACAAGAGTAGCATGAAACAAGTGAATATCCTAGAGTTGAAACAAGAGAAGAACATGAGTAGCATTAATGGGAGTTCAAACAAAAGAAGAAGAGTAGTGAATAACAGAGAGCTGAAACAAGTTACATGAACAGTGAGCATGGACCAAAAACTATCATCTTAAATGGTCACATTAAGCTACAGTGGAAGAGAGCTAATGGAAGAAACAAAGAAGAGAGGAGTGGCGTGAAGAGATAAGAAGAGTGGCAAAATCAAGGAAGAAAAGAGTGAGGTGCGTGAATAGTATTGGGGGACAAATGTTAATTTGTCCCATCGATAAATAGTAGCAAAGGGAGAAAGTAGCCTGGAGTAAAGAGAAGGCTAGGTGTTCTTTTGTTTTTCACCACCGAAATGGAGAAGATGGCTTACACTTGGAGCATAAAAATGGAGATGAAAGGCTAGCTTCCTGATGCCGATTCAACAGGAATATCAACATCAAGTCACGGTTTAGCTATTTTTATCACTTTAAGGTTGTAATTTCTTTTCGGATTGTTATGTTGTTGGTGTTGATTGGATTAGGTTTTCAGATGAATGATCTTAATATTTTATTTTGATTATTTTATTTCGAACCTATTGCTAAAGTATTGAATGTAATCCGTAATCGTTACTTTTGATGTTTATGAGTAGCACCTAATGATCATTAATCGTTAGGAACAACATAACTTAGGTTAGATAAACCAAATATGTGAGGTTACGACCTCTATTGATCGTTTTCCAATTCATAATGCGGCTACTAAATTGAATCTAGAGATCGTATCCTAGGTTATTCGGTAGTTAGGTTTAACTAATGATCGTATCTTGATTAAACACGACCTAAAAGAAAACCAAGTTTAGTATAGCGTTTTATTAGTCTCAGATCAATAGTCCGAAGAGAGTTGTAAAGACATTAGGATGATGGAATATGCTTGATCGTGTTTAGGCTAAAATTGACCCTGGAACCGGACCCTACTTATATTCAACACTTTTCTCATTTTTGATTGTTTATTTTAATTTGTTTTGATAGTTTACTTTTTCTTTAATTTATAAATTGCTTAAAAATCCAAAACCCCCATATATTTTCCTTGCATCAATTAATTTTGTTATGAAAATTAACTAAACATTCCATGTGGATTCGATCCCGACTCACCATAACTACAAATTTTAGTGTACAGAGTCAGGTAAATTTTACAGTGCACTCAACACTCTAGTTACCATGAGATTTTGTCATGCTAGTTGGAATTAGATTGAATGTATGCTTGAACTTAGATTAGGCTACTTGAGTAGAAAGTGAACCATGTTGAGTGATGAAAAGTAGTTGGTTATATAAGCTTACTCACAATTTGACATTTGAGCAATAAGGTAATGTAGAGATGCATAATGAATTTTCATTTAAGCCATTATGAGGATTGAGCCTATATGGCTCCATCTATAGTCATTTTATTTCTTTATTGTGTGATGCTTCCTTAAGTTATTACCTTCAGAACTTACTTTGAATCGGTTTGAGTCTACTAGATACATGCTTAATAGAGATGATTAAGGCTTTTTTTGGTGTTAACCTTTGGCTTAAATGAACTACACTTTTATTATCCCTTGCTATCCCCGTTGAGGCTTAACTATTTTGTTTATTGAAAATACCCAAAAAAATTTAAAACCCAAAATCCCATTAACCTACCATTCACAAGCTTAGTAGAGTATTAAGTAATGCATTAGTAAGGACTTTTGCTAAAAAAATTTAGAATTTCTTCCGAGATGAGTTGAGTGTTGCTCATGCTTTTGAATCACATTGTATTAAGTTGCTATTTTATTCATAGTTTCTTCCATGTATAAAAAATGTTGATAAAAATATTAGAAAAAAGAAAAGGAAAGGAAAAGGAAAAAGGAAGAACACTTGAGTAGCATTAATAAGTGCAGAGTAGTAGCATATTTACACGTGTATCTCATAATTATGTTTTGTTTTCCCTTTTACCCACTTTTTACTTTTCAAATGCTTGTGTTAAACCCTTTACCTGTTTTACCTACCTTAACCTTTACCACATTACAACCCAAAATAAGTCCTTTTGATCTATTTATGCACGCAATCATTATAGAGGAGGATTGGTGTATTAGCAAGCCTATAGTAGTGTAGTTTCTTATAGGAAGTTTAAGCGAAACACTAACCATCAAACACTTGAGAGAAATGAGTGAAACCGTGAGGAAGATTCTTTTGCATCTATACTTATCTTTGAGTGATGGTGCCATATATTGAGTTTGCTGATGTACACTAATGAAAAGTAGTCATAATATGTGTAGTAACTTGATATTTGAGTTGGCTAAAATTTGAGGGATTGTATACTTTGATCTTTGTGAAAATGAAATAATAGAATTGATTGGTTGTGTTTACTTTGCTAGAGGACAAGCAAAGATTTAAGTGTGGGGAAGCTGAT
>JAOQMS010000008.1:39107277-39121259 GCA_027563885.1 Erythroxylum longipes | reverse complement strand
CTTTGGGAGATAACTCACGTACTATGATAGTCTGCATGCATGATAGTATCAGAGCGAGTAAGCATGAAGGAGTTAGATTCCGAAAACGGGGTTTAACAGAGTTAACCAGCATGCATGAAGAGTAAGGAGTCGGACTCCGGAAACGGGGTCTGACAGTATTAGGTAGCAATTGGAAAGTTGTTCAAAGGTTTCAACAAAGGAATGTCTTTGATTTTTGTGAAAGGGATATTGGAGAATTGGATGAGGATGTAGATGAAATCTATCAAGATATTGGATTTGAGTTCAATAACGAAAGCATTTCAGTAGAAGATGCAGATATATCATCATTCCATAGGAAAGATGTCAAGCTCAAAATAGTTCAACTAGATGAAGTCCAAACTCATCTTATCTTACAAATAGAAGAATACTATAGTCAGGATAACTTAAATGACAATGACCATACTTTGCTTAAATTTATTAGTGATGAAGAATCCAACGATAATGTACTTAATGATGATAATTTTCAAAATCTTGATCATGATAATTGAATGTAAATAAATTGTTTGTATTGTTTGAAATGTTCTGTTCATAATTGCCTTATGTTGTTGATGTTTTACTTATGTTAATTTACGATGACTACATGCATATTTTTAATATTTCACTTATATTTTTGCGGAATGTTATGCCCAATGTTTAGTATTTGACTACTAATCTTCTTATATTTATGTGACAATTTGATGTTTCAGTTAAAATTATACGTTATGTTTATATTTCATTTTACACAGGTTTATTATAATGGAACTTGGTAGAAACAAGGAAAAGAGGGTGGTAACGACTGAAGAAGTTTCTCCTACAGAACAACTAGCAATTGCATCATCGAATGAAGAAATTCAGCAACAACCTTTACCAACATTGTCTGTTAGTCATGAGGGATCTTCAAGTCTGTTATTGCTAACCAAACATATGTACATTTATGCTGAAATTACTCATTACATGTTTAGTATGATTTTCTCATTATGATTTTTTTTCAGGCTCCAATATTGGCATCAGAAAACGAGGTAGAAGGAAGACAAAAGGAGTTGAGTTGCAACGGATGAATGTTACAATGAACAGCAAGTTGTCAGTGATGATTAACCCCACGAAACGTCACCCGCTGGATAAGATCCAACCTGCAAAATTGGCTAGTGAGTTGGGCGTCGTTGTGAGGAATGAGTTGCCTTGCTTTTAGCATGTTAGCCAATTGAAAAAAGACAACTTGCTGTAAAATGCTTTATATTTCAATATGTATTGCGATTTTACTTAATAAAAATAATAACTTAACTGATACGTGTTCTTCATAGATGAAGCTTAATATCGTTGATATCGACACATCTGAGATTTCGAGCAGTGTTAGTTCACTGTTAAAACAAAAGGTGAATGATCATCGATATAGACTTCATAAATATTACCAGTTTTTCCCTTTCGATGAAGAGGCAAGAAGACATATTCTGGAATGGGTGACTCCAGAAAATTGGAGTGAAATGTGTAATTATTGGGCCTCAGCGAAGGTTCAAGTTTGTTTTTTTTTTTCTCTTCATATTTCCTTCTATTAATTTTTTTTATACATTTCATGACTACTTCTGTTAATTTAAGAAAAGTGTGAGAAAGCCAAGGTGAACAGAGTAAAAATGAAGACTCCTCATAACACCAGTTTGAGATCATTTGTTGTCGTCCGACAAGAATTTGTAAATGTAACTTTTTCAACTTAGTATTATATTTTTTAATACAATAAATTCTAATTGGTTATAATTTTTTAAATTCATATAATAGAGCCAACACAACTCCAAGGATAAGAGTGTGATAGGATCACACTGTACAAGCTAACACACTACAAGAAAGGTCAATGTTGGACGTCTGAAGAGACACAAAGAAATTATGTAAGCACAAACAAATTAATATTACAATTTATTTTTCTATGTAATACTAAGTAATAATTTTTTATTTAACTTGATTTTGTACTTTAAATTGTAGGACAAGATGTAAGAGTTGTTGCAGACGTAATTGTCTGAGAGGATCAGCCCAATGTCGATGACATTTGCAACAATGTCCTTAGTACAAGATCGGAATATATCAAAGGTCTTGGGTATGACTCTAGGGCTGTTGGTGTATCTTCGTCACGACCAGCATATGTGATGGCTCTTCAAGAGGAGAACCAAGCACTAAAACTAAGTTAGATCGTAATATATAATAAGTAAACATGCTTAAAAAGATGGTGAAACAATTACTAGGCTCTGCTTATGTCAGTAATAGTGAGAACAATGAGGAGTCTTAGTTTATAAATGATGTGTAAATATTTTTTATATAAAATTCATTCCAATTTGTATGTTTATTTTATTTCAATTTATTATTATTCAAAAAAATTTCACCAACATTAATTATAAAATGTAACTAATTTATATTTCAAAATGTTTTAAAAATTGTAATAAATTAAAAAAATTTTAACAATTATAATAATTTTTTAATTTAAAATAAAAATTTGTCATTAAATAATATTAGCTACCAAAACAAAATAGTCATAAAAATTTATTACCTACGCTTACAAGAACATCTCTAAAAATATTTACCTACAACAAGAAATTAGTAGTTAAAACTATTCTGTTACAAAACAGAATCGTCACTAAAAACTATTAACTACCAAAGAAAAACCGTTACAAAATGTTATTACCTACATTCAGAAGAACGTTTCTAAAAACATTTACCTACAATAAAAAATTAGTAGTTAAAACTATTATGCTAAAAAAAATGTCACTAAAAATAATCACCAACGCCTATTATTTAGTAGGTAAAACTTTTATCTAAGAAAAAATACGTCGCAAAAGCCTTTCTATGACGTTATGCGTTCTCATTGATTATATATTTTAGCGACAAAAATATTGCGTTTCTAAAACTTTTTTACGACGATTTCAGGAAAACGTTGTAGATATTATTTTACTACCAGGATTCAGCGATCATTAGGGCGATGATTATTTTTTGTTGCAAACCTGTTTTTGCGACGATGTTTTTATATTTAGCGACATTTTATTTCGTCGCCAATAACCTTATTTGTTGTAGTGAAAGTAAGGGATTTATTGAGAGTTCTAACCTTGGACCAATTGTCATGGTATATTAAGGCCAATCAGCCATTTCCTACCTTACATACCATGGGCGTGGATAAGGAGCTTCTTTCTTTTAACAGTTGAGAGTAGAAATGAGATATGTCAGGCTTTTCCTAAAGTTCCCAGAAGTTGTTCCCCTTCGGATAATATGTGTGGATCCATTAGACCTACAATGATTCTTCCTGAGTAAGAATTTTTTTGATCCTCTTTCGTAAGGAGATATTGTTGTAAAGATTAATTGGTATCACTCGTAAGCCTCCTTTCCTTTCTCTACACATACCATTTTCCAACCTATTTCGGCTTTATATCTCCTATTGTTAGGCCCATACCATATAAAGGACCAGCTTAATAAGTCAAAAGCCATGTGTAGATTGATTTTGATAGCACACTTAGCTGGAGAAGAATCTTTTTGGAAAGGATAAATCCAATGAAACTAGGATGTTATCTCCAATATAGTGCCCCTCCCCTCCGGGAAAGCTACTTGCGATGTATTGTTTATAGGACCTAGAGCTTTCTTTATGTGATGTATTGGTTATAGGACCTAGAGCTTTCTTTAATCTTATTACCAACATCTTTGCAACTATCTTATAGATAAGATTACAACATGAAATGGGGTTGCAGTCCCACAGGAGATAGGATTTTGGGATTTATGGACTATACAAATAAAAGTTCTATTTATGGATGTGAGTAGCTTACCTAAGTTGTCAAGCCCCAATATTTCCATAGTAACCAAATCTTTAATTTATGGCCAGGCCTTCTGAAAAACTTTTCCATTAAGCTCGTCAGGTCCTGGGGCACTTTTAGCTTACATCTCAAAAACCACTTGCTCAACTTTTTTTTGGTCTTCTTCTCAAGGATATATTCAGAGTCTCTGAATCATGAAGCTGAAGAATTTCCTTTATCCAAAAACAAGTTTTGTGAGCTAGCTCACGGCAGTCCCTTTTTGAATTCTTGAAAAGTCTCTTGTTTCTTTCCCTCCAAATGGAATACACTGAATAAGTTAGAGCTAAGCTAATATCAATATGGTCCCTACCATTCTTTCTGTATAACTCCTCAGCCCATGAAAGAATGCTTTGCCACTGCTGCTATGGGTAAATTAAACCAAACATATGTTGCATCCTGCTCCTTTTTGTTTTTTCTTTTTTTTTGAAAAAAGAAAGAAGAAAATGCATTAATAAAGAATGAAAGTTAAATCTTACAAGATTTAACTCCATATTGCCCTAGTGTATTGAATTTGAAAGTATAAATGATTGGTAGATTCGGGAAGCATAATGCAAAGCTTGCATAACTGATCCTACACACCAAACAATCTATCTTTCATTTGAGTCTCATTCTAGCAGCAAGCCAGGTTATAAATGTTGCCTTAGGAACCTAAGCACTTTTCCAAAAAATATTGTACCAGTTAACCTTTAGAAGCTGTTGTCTGATAGCTTTCAGGTTGGATTGATTAGTGAACTCTCATCCATTATTCGGTAACCAATGTAGGCTATCACTTTTTGAGGGATTGGGGTCATAGTCAGGTAAGAAAACTTTGATTCTTTCACAACCCCTGAAGCCCATGAACCACCCATCTTGCTAAATAACCTCCTTAACTTGAGCCTATAAAGGAATTCTAGTTGTAAGTGAAGATATTTCATCCCTAAAAATTAAAGTGATTCATTTAACTCGAGAAATGGTTGACTATACATGATCTCCAAAGCTAGACATTCAAATTGGTAGGGCTCCATTAACCTAATATTTCTTGGAATAAGAAAGAGCTACATCTTTCAACTGTTCTTGAGATGATATCTGGTTACCTTGGTCTAATATACTGTTAGTTTTGTTATAATTTCTCTTTGTCATAACTGAGCTCATATTGAGTTTCTATCACCTTGTTTAAGCTAAAAGACACTTTCTCTTAGTCTTAGGAGTGAGCAGTGATCATCCAGGGCCTTTGTGAAGTTTTCCAGTGCCTATTTTTCTTGTTCCGGCCACCATTAATCACCTGTATAGGCACTGATAGATTTCGAACTTTTTTCTAAAATGTCTTTTGTTCTGTAAAACTTAGATCTTTGTACCTGAATTAATGGTCTTCTTTAAAAGTATAATTTTTTCCTAAACAAACTTCAACTTTTTAACTTCAGCATTGAAGCCCCTTAGCTCCCTCTCCTTACCTCTTCTTATAGCCTCAAGGAAACCCTCATGATTGGCAAAGTAAGCATTGAACCTAAAAGGGAACTTCCTTATTACCTTTTAAATATTCTTTGGATTATTATTGGCACATGATCTGATAAATCAGGATTTAGGAGGACTGCTTTGGTCTGTGGGCATAGTTCCATCCACTTTTCATCTGCTAATACCTTTTGTCCAACTTCTTCCTAATATTCCTTCTGTTTGATTGTTCTTTGGACCATGTAAAAATATTTCCCTCCAAGCTGAGGTCCCTAACCCCTAGTTTCTCAACACATTCATAGAAATCTCTAGAGAAATTCCTTATGTTTATGTTTCCTTCTGCTTCAGACCAATATAGCATGATATCTAACAGCATTCAAAGGGTCTTGTACATTATGTTTATTCCGGAACAAGAGACTCCATTGTTCCTCTCTCTGAAATTTAAATTGGATCCATAGATAATATAGCCTCCAAAGATCTATCCTGAGCAATGAAAGAAATTCTAACGTGGATATGTTGGTAGCTAGAATGCAAGACCTTAAGATAACCCTTTTGGAATCAAATATTATAAGCATCCTTCCATAATGATGATGTGTGTGGTTATAGACAAAAGATCACCAATGACTTTGCGCTTCACAAAATTCTCACGGGAAAGCTTTGCTTCAAGCACTGCCATTGCAACATTATTATTTTCTGACAAGAAATCTACTAATGCTTATTTTTTATAGGGACTATTCAGTCCCCTAATGTTCGAGGCAACTATGTTCATTAAGAGGAGGATTTTTTTGAAGAGCTCCCTTTCTTCTTACTCCTACTAGATTTGCTCTTGGATACTACCTAGAATCTGCCTTCCTCCTCTTCAACCTTAGTCGGGATATTATTGTTTCCTATCCCAATATTCATATCCTCTATCTTCTAACCAGGAGTTATCATATCCTCCTATTCATATTGTTCATTTTGTAACTCCTGAATCTATATAGGAGTTGTTATGGTAGTAGAGGTGTTCTCCTGGACTATCAATGTGGGAGCTTGATGTTGACTTTCTCTAGATTCCTCTTGAGCCGTAGCTTCATGTCTATCTGGAGCTTTACCAACTGACCGGTTCTTCTCCTCACCCAATTTAACCAATTCTTCGTAATCTCCCCTCACAAATCTTCTACCTGATTTCTTCCATATCTTATAATTTTATCCAATATTGGATCTCCATTGAACGAGAATCGGATTCTGTCGTCTACTAATTTTTCTTCCTCACTTAATCTTAAAATGGAGATTGTATGCGGAAGCTCTTTACCATTTTCAATCTTCACGCATAACCTGGCATAACATATCCTTCTTCTATGGGCCGCCATCTCGTCCATGCACACAGGAACTTCCACTTAGCTTGCTAACCCTCTCTCATCAACCAATACTCAAGTGGTAGCCCATACAAGTTGATCCACAAAGGAATCTGGTCATATGTGATATTCTCCATCTTCAGTACAGGTTTCCATTGTTGCAAAAATAGAGTTTGACTCCAAATGTGCCAAGGGCCAGCCTCCATAATCTCATTCGCATTCACTAGGCCAGCAAATTTAAATAGCATTAAGTTATCCTCTAAAAGCAAGACTTCAACCAGGCCTTTATTCCTCTAATATTTCATAGCCCAATTTTTTACCTGCAAAAATGCCAGTCTCCTCTAATAGAATCTGGATGTCAGGCGTCACCAAGCTCCTTCCTTCTTCCAAGACAGGAGGAGTGTAAAATAGAGCTTCATTACTTTTCTTCTCCCACCACTTGCTTTCAGCTGAGAGAAGTGATGAAGGATAGGCGGCTTCTTTTCAAAGCAGGCGAGGGGCTCAGGGATGGGCGAAAAGGATAAAGAATCCTTTACATTAGCAGGCAAGGGCGAAAAGGATAAAGAATCCTTAACATTTACGAAGTTTGTCTACATTACCAGGAAAGAGTCGGAGAAAAGCTAGAAGAGTAAGACGGTAACTTTTGCTTAAAAAGTTGGTTACTAAGAAAGTAAAAGCAGAAGGGTGGGAAATAAAACAGGAGGAGGTGGTGGGGACAAGACTGAAGAGCCTTCCACAACACCGCAGGAGAGACTTTTTAAAGAAGGGTGAAATAGTGTGGAAACCAGGAGTAGAAAAGCATCAAATGAGAAGAAGACAATAAGTCAGAGGAAAGGAAGAAAACAAGTGAAGGCAAGATTTACTCATTTAGAAGCATTTATCTTGGTCTTAAAGCAATCAAGATAATTCCTTTTTTTTTCCCCTTGTTAAAACTTTATCCTTTCTTTTTTTTTTGGGTCTTTTTTGTAAAAAGACAAAGTTACAATTAACAATGGAAAGAAATTGTCTTATGATTTTGTTAATATATTATTTGAATAAATGAAAAGTAAACGCCTTTCATATTTCAAACTGCTTTGAAGTTTGATTTCATTACTAATTGGTGCAGAAAGGAACTAAGGTAACGAAATACAAGTTGAAGAAAGGAAAAAGAGCGAAGGAAAAGGGTCTACTAAAGTTTGACACATATTTTACTTTTGGGTTTGTCTTTGTTCTTTTACCTTTTCTTTCTTTTCTTTTTGTTCCCATTTGTTTTTTCTGAGAGATAAAGATAGAAAGCGAGGCAAGTTGCTTTACAAGAGGCTGAGATGAGTTGCCTCACATCCTGGGAATTTAAGTAACTATGTGGAAATGGTCATCCTTGGGGGGATTTTCTTGTGATTCTTAGGACTTTGGCTTTCTGGGTCCTTTCTCATGATCCCTTTTTTCGCTTTCGCTCTCTCTCTTTTCTTGTGTTTAAAGATAAAAGTTTGCATTTGTAGCCATTCATTTTCTCTCTTTCTCGGTAACTTTTGTGAATTAAAGGCTCTTTCCTGCTTTTTGATTTTCTTGTATGTCTCTGTAGTTGTTGGACGTGGATGGTGAAGATTCCATTGGAGGAGTTGATAAGGCCTAAGCAGGTTTTAAGAACAATCCGCAAAGGGTTGAACTTTTCTTCAAATGGAAGTACGGTGCTCATTATTGTTTAACAGATCTTAATTCACATTTCATTTTCACCTCCTTTTTAGCTCACCCTCATCCTAGATTCGCTTCCTGATTTAGTTATATCGAGATCTCTGGTCGCTTTTTAGGCATGGAAAATGGGCTTCTGCTAGAACTTCAACTTCACAGTCCAAAAACATTGGTGACAAGAGGAGTTGATTATTTTAGTTGAATAATGACAGGCTGGCTGATTTTGAAGTCGTGGAGATGTAACTTTTTGCACTGCCCAAATAAGGATTCTGATGGAGGAGATGTGTCCCTCGGTTGCAGTGCCATTTAGAGTCGGTAATACACTCTGCGAAAGCTTAACCATAGATTCTCGTTATAATTTCAAGAGACCTAGGTTAATGTCAGAAATGGCTGGCGTATTATCCAGTTCTGTAACTAACATTTCTAGTTCAGGGGATGAGAATAATTTTCCTGGTGCTTTGGATAACCAAGTTAATGATATAGCATTGTCAGCTGTCAGAGAGGACCAAGAAGCGGAAGCCCCTTATTTGGACATGATATCTGAAAGTAAAAGCAATTGGGTTGTTAAGGATGAAGCTTTATCCCGGAAAAGCGAGGAAGATGATTCCCTGTCAATGCAGGCTGATCTGGTTCTTGACAGATCTTGTTCTCTGTCAATAGCTAGTGAGACCAGTAGCTTATGTGGAGAGGATTTCTTGGGTTTTGAGTCAGCTTCTGAGGTAGGGACACCGAGTTCATTGGACACTGATAGAAACATATGTGGTCTTGATATAATTGCTAAGGCTGCACATTTGGGGGCGTCAATTGTCAAGGCAGAAGTTGTGGGAAATCCTCTTTCTTTGGAAGTGAGCCTGAAGGAAGAGAGTGGAGATGGCTCTGACTCTAAGCCACCTGCAGTGGTTGTTGAATTGTCTGTGGATAAAAAGGTTGGCGGAAATGTTGCACGCAGCGTTTTTGAGGTGGAATATGTGCCTCTTTGGGGATTTACTTCTTTTAGTGGCAGAAGGCCTGAGATGGAAGATGCCGTTGCAACTATACCTCGGTTATTGAAAATTCCAATCAAATTGCTAATTGGTGATCGGGTTCGAGATGGTATGAATAAGTGCTTAACTCACCAGGCAGCGCATTTCTTTGGTGTGTATGATGGTCATGGAGGATCACAGGTGTCTTTCCTTTTAAGCCCATTTATACTCTTAATGTTTCAATCATTTCCAGTATTGTGCAGTTGGTCTATCCACAAGTTTAACATATTGCTTGGTGGTTCGTTTTCTTTGTCCAGGTGGCAAATTACTGCAGTGAGCGTATCCATTCTGTTTTGGCAGAGGAGGTAGAATCTCTTAGTAATGGCGTAATTGATGGAAAGGATGGTTGCCAAGAGCTTTGGAAAAAGGCATTCACCAATTGTTTTCTCAAGGTGGATGCTGAAGTTGGAGGAAAACCCAACACTGAACCACTTGCACCAGAAACTGTTGGTTCCACTGCTGTTGTTGCCATTATTTGTTCGTCGCACATTATAGTAGCAAACTGTGGAGACTCAAGGGCAGTTCTATGTCGTGGGAAAGATCCTGTGGCCTTGTCTGTGGATCATAAGGTAAGAAACTCTTGAACAACACCTACATGCTTTCTAGTTTCTTAATTATTTACTCACAAAGGCTTTAATTGTATTACTCTCATTCCGTTGTCTCAGCCAAACAGAGAAGATGAATATGCAAGAATAGAAGCTGCTGGAGGAAAAGTTATACAGTGGAATGGACATCGTGTATTTGGTGTTCTTGCCATGTCAAGGTCAATTGGTGTGTACTTTCCTAATTTCTGGTTATCATATTACAGTTAATCATAGTGATCCGCTTCAGCAACGTCACTAACGAGGCTCATTTTTCTAATAAGAACATGTTCTTATTTGCTTTTCTCATACCAAAACTCCAATGAGCGAAAGATAATTTTCATTTGCACATCAGGTTAGGACAGGTTGCAGACTGGATCCAACCTGAAACTTTAACAGCTGTACTTAGGGACAAAGTGGGTAATCTTTGTCGAGTGACCATTTCATCATAGGTCTCTTTCCCTATTTAGTCTTGCCTAGTAACTTGTGCTGTACATCAGGAAGAAAAATATTCTGTTATCCATTTGATGTCCATAAGATGAATGGATGCTTCTTGTTGGAAGAAATTTTAGAGTACTGTTGGGAAGTACCTTTGTACTCCGATAATCAATACCTTTTCCAGTCAATACTTCTACTCTACCAAAGGGCATAAAATTTCTTCTACCGTCCAATCTATTTTCAGGTGGTGTTTGATGCCTTTAGATATCTTTCATACAATTTGGATAGACTCTAATTAGGTTCTTTTTGCCTTCTTCAGCCACTTAGTGCTTGGATCATGGGGAAATAAAAGCAAATTCAAGTCAAGTAAATGTTAACTGGTGCATATAATATTGTATTGTGATGTCAGACCACCTTTTGAAGTTTCAAGAAGATTTCCCAAATCTTGTCCAGCTAAATCATTGCCTCTTGCATACAGGTTCTATTTGCATTCGTGGTGTAGGAGATGATATTTTTAGGGATTAGTATATGATAATTGACGTAAAGTCCTAAAGCTTAGTGTTATAATTCATGCATGTATGTACACACAATTTTGGTTCATTAGGAAACAAAGGGCTGTATTTGGATTTGAATCCAGGTGTAGGAAGATGGTTTCAACCATGTCGTCACTTGAACCACATGTTCCAATGCTAAAACTATAGATTAACCATCAAATAATTAAACTTTTACAGTTCAAAGAATGAGTATAGAACACATAAATCTTAGATTGACTGCCTCGTGTACGCTGGCCACATCAGACCAATGGTATTGCATAACTTTGATTCTTTTGTGAACTTTTACTTGCTTTTTTTATATAGAATTTTGTTAACATAATAGGAAATCCCAAATATAGAGTTTCTTGGAAAGCAAAGCTCGTCAATGACAAGGTGATACGTCAAACCTGCTCTTGTTTTGATCATGGTTGCAATTTAAAGGACCTCTGAATATATGGCACTATGGTAACGTTCTTCTATAAACAATATGATTTATGCACATGGTTACTATGGTAGCATTTTCAGCAATTACAAATACTTGCATCCATAACACCTCTTCTGGGTTGTGGGAATACATGCTTACACTTGCAAAACCGGTTTCGTCTGTGAGATAATATCTATGTCCTTTCAGAATTTTACTCCATCTATCCAATCAGTTGTACTAGTCTGGTCTTGGACGTAAAATAGTTGTGAGTTCTCATGTGGTTGAAGAGTTAAACATCAAACAATTTGCATTGCAGGAGATAGATACTTGAAACCGTGGATTATTCCTGAACCTGAAGTGATGTTCATTCCTCGGGAGAAAGAAGATGAATGCCTTATTCTGGCTAGTGATGGCTTATGGGATGTCATGCCAAATGAAGAGGCATGTGAACTGGCTCGAAAACGTATACTTGTTTGGCACAAAAAGAATGGTGTCACTCTTCCCTCATCAAGAGGTGAGGGAATTGATCCTGCAGCTCAAGCAGCGGCTGAATTCCTATCGAACCGTGCTCTGCAAAAAGGAAGCAAGGACAACATCACTGTAATTGTGGTGGATCTAAAATCTCAGAGGAAGTTCAAGAGCAAAACATGACAGTTCTGTTTTTTTCAGCAGGACCAGTACTATTAGAACATATATTGGTTTAGAACTCTTGGTGGTCTTGAGTAGTGTCATTTACGACGCCAAGTTGTGGCATGTGTAAATTTTAGTTGTAGGGAGTAGGAAAACATGGGAATCCAATCCCATGCTTATTGTATTCTATATGCCTCCGAGTTCAAAGGCCCAGTGAGGTACTTACAATTAATCCCATGCTTATTGTATTCGATCCGGAGCTCAACCATAATACAAGGATAAACTAGTTCTTATCAAGGACTACAGTGCAGGACTGTTCTTACTCCAACATCCACCTATTCTTCATTCCTTCTTAAAGTTGATCAAGTAATAGTGTGCTATACAACTAAATGCTTTGTGGTGAGGCATCTTCACCTAGAATTGCACGTGGAAAAATAAGCATGTTCTCAAAACATGCTATACTTTAAGAGGTTAAAATTGCATTGCGGTACAAATTGACACAGCTTATGGGGCCAACGAATTAAGGCCAAAAATTAAACAACTTGAATATTAAGAATCAATTCATGGATTGGTTTTAATTTTAAAAATTAAGTCCAAAAATGTTATGGGTTTGGTTTAGGTTTAAAAGAAAATTCCGTCTAAATTTGTATTTATAAATATTCCTAAGTCAACTCACAATTATCATATAATAATTTTTCATTAATATGATTATCGAAAAAGAGAATGGAATATACAAATTTATTGAAGTAAGTATTTATATACTTAATTGTTTATTTTAATAGAGGATGAAATTATAATAATAAAGAACTCTAACTTAGTTAATGTTTAAATAAATATTTTATTATTTAAATCTTATATTTTATATTTATTTACTTGATCTAATTTTTTAATATGAATTTTTAAGAAATTATATTTTTTACATCAAATTTATGATTACATCATAATTATACATTTAAATAATTATTATTTTTTAAAATATAGATTTATAAATTGAGTTCAAATTTTTAAAAAATTATAATGGATTAGACTTGGTTTTGAAAATTAGGTTTATTTTATGAATTGGGTTGGATATGGACTTAAGAATTATAGTATCTTTGTGAGTAAAACTTTAACTAAATTTGATTCACTTCAACACAATTATAGGTTTAATCTTTTTAATATGGGCATGTCAGTCTCCACAAGAAACATTACAAAGCACCAATATGAGCGTTGCCATCCGACCATAAGATTGTTAACGTCCTTTTAGAAAATCAAATAGTATATAAATGAAAAAAAATCAGGAATGTTAAATCAGACCAACAAAAAAGACTTTATTTGTTATTGAGACCTCACTTCTTTTTTAGGCTATGTTTGGTTGAGGGGTTGAGGATGAAATAGAATGGAACGTAACATACTTCTATAGTTTGGAAGAAAGTTTTACAATGAAATGAGATGGAAGCGGAGGGTTTCATGTTACGTTCTATTTCATCCTAAACAGTGAAAATAAGAAACCTCTGATTTGGGAGTTTAGGATGGAACGTAAACTAATAAATATAAACTACCTAATATTACTCCCTATAATTTTTCGTAATACCAACTGTGACCAAATCATAATATTATATTAAATAAAATTAATATATTAAATAGAATAGAATAATATTTAACATAATAAATTTTATTAAATAACTAATAATATTATTTTTATATTATTAACAATAAATTGTATATAATTAATAATAAAATAAAAATTTTATTAATGAAAATAGAAAAATATATAAAATTATTCATTAATTGTTTGTATATATTTCTATATAAATAAAAATAAAAATAAATTATTTTTCAATATAAATCAAATAGAATAAAATAAAATAAAATTTATTGAATAATTAATAACAACATTGTATATAATTAATAATAAATTGTATATAATTAATAATAAATTAAACATTAAAAAATTTTATTAATGAAAAAATAAAATATATTTAAAAATTATTCTTTAATTTTTTGTATATATTTATATATAAATATAAATATAAATAAATTATTTTTATATATAAATCACATAGAATAGAATAAAATAAAATTTATTCAAATAAAATTTATTAAATA
>JAOQMS010000008.1:39075110-39103263 GCA_027563885.1 Erythroxylum longipes | reverse complement strand
GCATGAAATTGAATTTGTTATGCAATATTATGAAGATAAAGAAGAGGAATTGAAGGAGAGAGAGAAAGAGAAGGAATGAAGAATTGATGATGAAATTGAAGTTTATGGAAGTTTAATTTAAAGATTTGGATATCAATTTGGTATGTGTTCTTATAATTATACCTTTTCCTAAAAATTATGTATTAGGAAATTTAAGGTTCTTGAGTAAAATTGGAGGTTTATGAAATTGTTGTTAAAAATATTTAATTGGACATTAAATGACATAGTATATATGATTAATTGAGATTTTGGACTATAATTTGTACTTTCGTCCATTGGCATACATTATGTTTGAATTGAGAAATTTGATATAGATGTTATTTTTTATTAATTAGTAAGACGAATATGTCTTAAATGTTATATGAAATAAATAAAAAACAATAACGGAAGGAAAAAAAATATAACATTAAAGAATGACAATTACTTTGGTCGAATAGGAAATAGCTTGAATCGGTTATTATGAACTTTTATTATGAAATTTGAATGGAATTTAATTAGATTTGCCTATAGTAAAATAGATAGGAATGTGATAAGATTGCCATGCCAATTAGGGGGTTAGTAGTTCATGATATATGTTACTAGACTATTTGGCTTTGAGAGCTCAATTTCGGTGTAAGATATTTGATTTGTGTTATGATTTGCAAGGCTCCGAGAGCTAAGTTCTAATATGAATGTATAAAAAAATGGTATCGTATGGTTTCAGGAACCAAATCCTTTATTTTTTTTAAATCTCGCTTATGTAGCTCGGTGATAAAATTCTAATAGATTTTACTTTGGGGTAATTATAGAAAGTAGATAAATGTATGATTAATGATTAAAGAACTTCAAATGAAAGTAGTAATTAAATGTACAATTTATTGATTATTGTATAATTAGATGTGAATTATTTAAATAGATTTATGCTTGTATTTCATAACTTGATTTTAAATGGCAATTTACGCCTAGAAAGAAGTGAAGATATTTATATGTGAAAAATGTTATATATTATGTATGTTATGGTTGAATGAATTGCATTGAATGTGAAATGAAATTGCTTGAACAACATTAAGCCTATAGCTTAATGTGTGGATTTTCTTCTATGCGTAGGTTTTGAAGATAGTGAAAAGAAAGCTATGGTGACTCTACTATAAGGCAAGAGTCACATAGAGGAACTCGAAAGAATTGGAGGTGGATGTACTACTAATTTTTGTTTGGTTTTTGTTATGACATGTAAACATAAAGAAATGAAGAATCTTATAGGATTTTGTTATGCATTATATATAAATAAATGAAAGTTATGTATGAAATTTGGTTTACATGCATTGAAATGTATTGGAGGATAGGTAAATTATTTTTTCAAGGAGTTTGATATGGAGATCGATAGTTGAGTAACATGCATGATAAGTGTATTGAAGTTTCTTGCAGGAGGTTTTAAGTAAATATAAAGGAAACTCTGTCTAAATTTTTATAAAGTGAATAGTCATTGCTAGATTAATAAGTTTTTAAATAGAAAATGTTGTAGTTTGAAGTATTAGGTATTTAAGAATATGGTAACACTTGGTACGTCAATTTTATTATCGATTATGAGGTGCTACATTTAGTGGAATTATAGCCATTAGGCAGTTTTGGTAAGGAAATAAAGGAAAAGTGAATTGTGTACATGCCAAATGAAGGATTATATGAGAATATGAAGTGACTTTAATGTAGATCCCCCTTTTCTATGTGTTATAGATTGGCGAATGGAACCAGGCACTTTAAGAGCTGCTGAGAGAGAGGAGGAAAGTCATTCCTCAGCTAGTGATGTAAAAAAGGTCATGGCAGGGCAGTTAACACAACCCATACCACCACCTGCCGATCACCTAGTTCCTAAACCGGTAAAGTTTTTCCAAACTATGGTGGATTATATGAAACAACAGATGGTTGCTACTCCTTTTGTATAGCCACAACCACCTCTTCCACTACATAAGCTTACATTGGATAAAGAAGCCAAGAGGTTGTGAGTTGCGGATTTTCATAGGGAGTCATCAATTATTGCTCCAGATGTCGAGTTTTGGCTAATCAAGATAAAGAGAATTTTTCATCTTCTCTACTGCACACTAGAAGAGAGATTGGAATGTGTAAATTGTTTTCTTCAAAGACTAGCATATCAGTGGTGGGAGTCTATTAAAAGGCTTGTTCTACCACAGGATCTTACTTGGGAGTACTTTTTATCCCAATTTGCATATAAGTATGAAGGAGATGCTTATAAGGATGAGATGAGGGATGCATTCCTTCATTTGAAACAAGGGTATAAGACAGTATCAGAATATGAGAAGGAGTTTGATCGATTGAGTATGTATGCGGAGAGATTAATTCCCATGGGGGCAGATAAGTGTAAGAGATTTGAAGTAGGCCTCCATTATGACAGTAAGAAACTCCTTCTTGCATTGCAGATTAGGGATTATGGAGAGATGGTGAAAGTAACCTTGAAGATTGGAAAGGTCAATATTGATGAACTGAAATAGAAAAATAGGGCACAATAGAAGAGGAATCAGGGACAATCTAGTTCATCCTTTTCAACTAGTAAGAAGCAAAAGGGTTTAGGGTCTCAGGCTTTAGCACAAACACAAACATCCTATCGTCAATCAGGGCAGAGTCAGAGATCAATGGTTAAGGTAGGACAACTGGCCCCATCTATAACTAGTACAACAGGTGGGTCAGGACATGGGGTAGTTATCTCATGTGATCATTATGGGAAGAAACATGATAGACAATGTTGGAAGGTGATGGGAGCATGCCTACGATATGGATCTATAGAGCAGTTTCAGAAAGATTGCCCTAGTAGATGGTATCAAACAGTTAGTCAAGCAGAGAGACCAGTTCCTACAACTCCAAGGGGCAGATGTAGAAGCACGGGAGTTAGTTATAGCGCTAGTGGTCAGAGGGTCACATCAAAAACAATTGATGGACCTAATACCCATACACCAGCTCGTGCATATGATATGCAGGCCTGTGATAACCAGGATGCCCCATATATGATTACGACTATTTTTACTATCTTTGACATTTCTGTTCATACATTAATAGACCCCAGGATCTACATATTCTTATATATGTATGCCATTGCCTAAAAATATAGGGCTACTTATTGACAATCTTCAGCATGATATTTTAGTTACAAATCCTTTGGGTTATAATGTGGTGGTAAATAGGGTTTACAAGAATTGATCATTACAAATACAAGGTTATAAATTTCTTGGTGATTTGATTTAACTACCTTTCCATGAATTTGATCTGATCTTTAATATGGATTGGTTTTCTAGAAATCATGCAGTGGTAGATTGTCATCTTAAAAGAATCACTCTTAGAATAGTTGATATTGTTGAGATCACAGTTATTGGCGAAAAGTCAAATTTTCTTTTCAATGTTATATCAGTGACCATAGTAAAAAGGCTTATTTGAAAAGGGTGTGTAGCCTACTTAGCTTATGTTCTTGAAGCTAGAAAGGATAATCCTAAAATTCAAGATCTACCAACTGTACGTGACTTCCAGGATCTATTTCCTAAGGAGTTACCAGGGTTACCACCAGAAAGAGAAATTGAAATTTCTATTGATGTGATATATGGTATAACACTAATATCTATTGCACCATATCGGATGGCGCCCACAGAACTTAAGGAATTGAAAATCCAGTTGCAAGAAGTTCTTGGAAATGGTTTTATACGCCCTAGTGTATCTCCCTATGTGCACTTGTGTTACATGACAAGAAAGATGGGTCTCTTAGGATATGTATGGATTACAGACAACTGAATAAAGTGACTGTGAAGAATAAATATCCATTGCTTAAAATATACTACCTTTTTTATCAGCTTATAGGTGCAAGTGTTTTCTCTAAGATTGATATAAAATCAAGATATTACCAGTTAAGAGTAATGGAAGTAGATGTCCTGAAGATAGCTTTTAGAATGAGATATGGGAATTATGAATTTACAGTGATGCCTTTTGGACTCACAAATGCTCCAGCAGCCTTTATGGATCTCATGAATTGTATTTTTTGTCCTTACTTAGATCAATTTGTGATAGTCTTTATTGATGATATCTTGGTTTATGCTAAGAATTGTGAAAAGCATACTGAGCATCTGAGAATTATTCTGTAGACTTAGAGGGATAAACAAATTTATGCTAAGTTCAGTAAATGTGAATTTTAGCTTGATGAAGTTTCTTTCTTTGGTCATGTCATATAAATAGATGGGATTAGAGTTGATCCAAAAAAGATAGAAGCCATTCTAGAATGGAAACCACCTAGGAATGCTACAGAGATTAGAAGTTTTTTAGGTTTAGTAGGATACTATAGAAAATTTGTTAAAGGATTCTCCATAATAACAACAACTTTGACCAAGTTACTTCAAAAGAATGCAAAATTCGTGTGGAGTGATAACTGTCAGCAAAGCTTTGAGAAGCTAAAGGCTATATTAACTCAAGTGCCTATTCTTACATAACGTGTACCTGGTAGAGACTTCGTGTTCTACAGTGATGCCTCATATAATGGGCTAGGATGTGTACTCATGTAAAAGGGAAAGGTAACTGCTCACACTTCTAAGTAACTTAAGCCTCATGAAATGATCTAATCGACCCATGATTTAGAGTTAACAACCACAGTCTTTTCTTTAAATATTTAAAGGCATTACTTATATGGAGAGAAATGTTACATTTACACAGATCACAAAAGTCTTAAATATTTGCCTACATAGAAAGAGTTGAACTTAAGGAAAATAAGATGGATAAGTTGAACTTAAGGCAAAGAATATGGATATAGTTAACTAACGATCATGGTTGCCTCATTAACTATCATCCAGGTAAAGCAAATGTAGTAGCCGATGCTCTTAGCAAGAAATTGTTGTCAGCTTTACGAGCAATGAATGCTATATTATCTATAGCCAGTAATGAATCCATTGTAGTTGAGTTGAGGCTTAAACCAAACTTATTACAGAAAGTCAAGGAAGCACAGAAACAAGATGGAAAGCTAGTTATCGTTCTTAAAAAAAATTCAGGAGGGGAAAGATAGTGAATATGCAATCAAAGAGGATGGCTACTTATATCAAAAAGATAGAATCTGTGTTCTTAATGATGATGAGCTAAAAAAGAACATCCTTAAAGGAGCCCATAGTAGTTTATATGTTGCTTACCCAGGAAGTACTAAAATGTACCAAGATTTGAAGACACATTATTAGTGGTCAGCTATGAAGAGAGACATTGTAGATTATGTTACCAAATGTCTTACATGCTAACAAGTAAAAGTAGAACATCAAGTTCCACTAGTTTTACTTCTATCAATAACAATACTCAAGTGGAAATGGGATCGAATCACAATGAATTTTATGTTTGGGTTACCTCAAACTAGGAAGAAGCATAATTCGTTATGGGTGATTGTAGATAGATTAACCAAGTCAGCTCACTTCTTACCTATCAGAAATGACTACTAACTCTCAAAGTATGCAGAATTATACATCAGTGAGATAGTACTGTTGAATAGAGTACCATCTTTTATCATTTCAGACTGGGATCCAAGATTCACCTTAAGATTTTGGAAGAAATTACACGAGGCTTTGGGTACTAAGCTGAATTTTGGTATAACTTTTCACCCTTAAAGGGGTGGACAATCAGAAAGAGTGATTCAGGTGCTAGAAGATATGCTTAGGAGTTGTGTTATTAATTTTAAAGGAAATTAGGATGAACACCTCCCATTGATTGAATTTGCATACAATAATAACTATCAAGTAAGCATACAGATGCCACCGTATAAAGGCTCTTTATGGTAGAAAGTGTAAAACACCCTTATGTTGGACAGAAGTCAGTGAAAGTAAGATCATAGGTCTAGAATTGATAAGGGAAACCTAGGATAAAGTTAAGCTTATAAAAAAAAGGTTGAAAGCTACTTCTAATCGCCAAAAATCATATTCATATTTGAAGAGAAAAGGTATTGAATATGCTGTTGGTGACAATGTTTTCTTAAAAGCTTCACCATGGAAAAAAGTGTTTCGATTTAGTAAGAAGGGTAAGTTAAGCCCTATATTGATTGGTCCATTTGAGATCATCGAGCGTGTGGGACTAGTAGCCTACAGATTAGCATTGCCACAGGATATGGAAAAGATTTATGATGTCTTCAATTTGCCTAAGTTAAGGAAATATTAGTATGATCTATCACATATTATAAAACTAGAAGTTATTGAAATACAACCAAATCTAACTTATGAAAAGAAGTTGGTGAAGATTCTAGCAAAAGATACAAAACAACTAAGGAACAAGATGGTTCCACTGGTGAAAGTACTATAGACAAACCATGAGGTTGAGGAAGCTAAATAGGAACCAGATGAAACCATGAGAAAGTCTTATCCATGACTATTTGACATAAGTAAATTTCGAGGATGAAATTTTTATTTTAGAGGGGAAGAACTATAACGCCCCAAAAATCTCGATTTCATGAATAGTACTTTTTGGGTTGTAAATAGTATATCCCCAGGTGAATAGTAACCCTTGGGATCTAAACTGCATTTTATTTTATTTGGCCATAGATAATTTTGTTTAAGAATAGCCTGAGGATTAAATTAGAGCTCAACAAGTTCATTTTAAGGGTTTAACCAAGAGCTAACCAATGGTTAAAGTTTGATCTGAGAAAGGGTGAAGGTCAAATCCCGAAACTATTAACAAAAATACATGATATTAATTAAGGTCTTTATGCGAGGTTGATATTTTTCTTAAGGGTATTTTTTATTGAGCAAAAGAATTAATAGATAAAGATAATCTTAAAAAAAGAATTGGAAAACTTTTAATGAGGGACCATATGACATTTTTGTCATTTTCTTGGCCACCTACCTCTCTTTTTCACCAAAGAGTGCCGAGAATAACCGTTCCTCCTTTCTTCTCAATTTTTCTTTGCTTTCTTACATTTTCAAGCCAATTTTCTTTAGTTTTAACCTCCAAATCACCTACTAAACACTAAATCATCAATCTAGGGTCCCTAAACTCACCATATCAACAAGACAAATTAGGAAAAGATGAATAAAAGGTATATGGTGTTCTTGATGAATAGTACCTAAAAATTTATAAGGTAAGTTAATGGAATTTTTATTTTTTTTAGTACATGATTTTGATGTAGTTGCATGCATTGATGAATAAAATGCATGAAATTGAATTTGTTATATAATATTATGAAGATAAAGAAGAGGAATTGAAGGACAGAGAGAAAGAGAAAGAGAAGGAATAAAGAATTAATGATGAAATTGAAGTTTATGGAAGTTTAATTTGAAGATTTTGACATCAATTTGGTATGTATTCTTGAAATCATACTTTTTCCTAAAAATTGTGTATTAGGAAATTTATGGTTCTTAAATAAAATTGGGGGTTTATGAAATTGTTATTAAAAATATTTAATTGGATGTTAAATGAAGTAGTATATGTGATTAATTAAGATTTTAGACTTATAATTTGTACTTTGCCCCATTGGCATGCAGTATGTTTGAATTGAGAAACTTGAGATACGTGTTAGTTTTGATTAATAGGTGAGACGAATATGTCTTAAATGTTTTATGAAATAAATAAAAACCAATAGTGGAAGAAAAAATATAACATTAAAGAATGACAATTACTTTGGCCAAATAGGAAATAGCTTGAATTGGTTATTATGAGCTTTTATTATGAAATTTCAATGTAATTTAATTAAATTTGCCCATTGTCCAATAAATAGGCATTGGAGAAATCCAATTAGGGGTTTAGTAGTATTGCGTCATAATATATGTTACCAGATTGTATGGCTCTGAGGGATCGATTCCAGTGTAAGATATTTGATTTGTGTTATGATCTACAAGGCTCCGAGAGCTCAGTTCCAATATGAATATATAAAAAAATGGATCGTATGGTTTAGAGAACCCCGATCTTGTATTTTTTTTAAAAATCCCACTTATCCAGCTCAGTGATACAATTCCGATGGACTTTACTTTGGGGCAACTACAGAAAGTACATAAATGTATGATTAATGATTAAAGAACTTCAAATGAAAGTAGTAATTGAATGTACAATTTATTGATCATTGTATAATTAAATGTGAATTATTGAAATAGATTTATGTTTGTATTTCATAACTTAATTTTAAATGCCTATTTATGTTTATAAAGAAATGAAGATATTTATAGGTAAAAAGTATTATATATTATGTATGTTATGGTTGAATGGATTGAATTGAATGTGAAATGGAATTACTTAAACACCACTAAGCCTATAGCTTAGCGTGTTCATTTTCTTTCCATGCGTAGGTTTTGAAGAGAATTAAAAGAAAACTGTAGTGGATCTACTACAAGAGAAGAGTCATATAGAAGAACTCCAAAGAAATGGAGGTGGATGTACTACAAATTTTTATTTTGTTTTTAGTTATGGCATGTACACATAAAGAAGTGAAGGATCTTACAAGATTTTATTGTGAATTATATATGAATAAATGAAAGTTATGTATGAAATCTGGTTTACATGTGTTGAAATGTATTGGAGGATGGGTAAATTATTTTGTCAAGGAATTTGACATGGAGATGGATAGTTAAGTAACATGCATAAGAAGTGTATTGAAGTTTCTTGCATGAGGTTTTAAGTAAATATAAAGGAAACTCTGTCTAAATTTTTATAAAGTGAATAGTCATTACTAGATTAATGAGGTTTTAAATAAGGTTGAAGTATTATGTGTTTAAAAATTTGGTAACACTCAGTATGCTATTTTCATTATTGGGTATGGAGTGTTACATCTGATGATATTGGAAGGTATCACATATTTCGAGGAAGTTCACGATATGTGCATTGGGGTCTTCATTTGTTAATCCATAAAATTTCATATTCATCTGTCACATATTCAGAAGGGCTTGTTTAATTTCAAAAGAGGCAGCTAGAATTGGTGGCCTAGCCACACCTTGACTTGTTGCATTGAAGCTTGACTTCATATAATCCATGAGAGTTCTCGGCTAATACCTTTAGTTCTCTCCTTGATCAAAATCTTGGTTATATTCATCCACCATTGGTTCCTCAACTACTTCTTCTTATAGTTTGGCTCTTTGGATAGCTCGTTCCAACTGAGTGATGTCAAGTGTCAATTCTTCAATTATCTGATTTGTACTTCCTGTGACGGTTGTGTTCATGCAAGTTCAGGAAAATAAGAGGGGCAAAATACTTAAAGTAAAATAACTAAAAGCGCCTTAGACTAAAAAGAACTAAACTAATCCTACGTGCTCCTCAGTAACGGCACCAAAAACTTGATCGTATTCATCGAGTTTTAGAATTATAGCCCTTAAATAACGTAAGTGCATGGGTCATGAATTATAGTAATTGAAGTGTTGATCCCACAAGGTGGGTGAACTAATATAATCTTAAGGCATCTAAGGCTTAGACAAATAATAAGATGAAATTAAAAATCAAACAAGAACATAAATATGGGAATTTGATTGTAGGAATTCAACTCAAGAAATTAACACAAAACAAGAATTGAAATTGAGTAACACAAAAGGTCACTATGGAAATTAGTTAAAAGAAATTACCAAGTTATGAGAGCGGGTATTCTACCTATCATTAATGCTAACCTAGCCAATTATGTGTATCAGGGTGTGGGTTTTAGACTATTATACGGTGTATTACTCTTTTTTGAGTTATAATCCCGCGCCCTAAATCATTAACCCTAATTAAATTATTGAATTTGCAATCTCTCAACTAACAAAAGATCCATAATTAAAATTAGATCGGAAGCTCTCTTCTAAACTATCGGGTCTCACACAGGATCTCTCTCTGCACAAAAACGGATATGATTTACTATATGGTCTATTGGATTGCCTAACTTTTGTCAACCTATTCCAATCATTTTTATATGGCTCACCGTCTCGGTTTGTTACCAAAATATGAACAAAATCGAGGTTAATTATAACGCCCAATCAACAAAACACAAAATCGACTATATTAACATTAAATCAAAGTAAAATCCCAATAGAACATCATCAACAATCCAAAACCCATCATCATACAATCCATTTCAATCTTATACATTAAATGAACAAAAATGAAATGGAAAGGAAATAGAACTTGGATCGAACAATCCAGGAAGGAAGCAGCGTCAGGCGACCACCTAATTCGAGAAGCAGCTGTGTCAAGACCTGCTTTTTCTTCCTCTTCTTCTTCTTCTCTCTCTCTTCTTTTCTCTCTCTCTTTAACTTTTTAAAAGTGGCAGAATATAGAAGCTCAATTAGGTTTACATCCTTAATTCTTATATATATAGTATTTCCAATGAGGGTAACCCTAGGGTCTTTTTCGGGTCTGAAAGGTATTGTGGCCCATAACAACACGATCGTGGCTCCCTACACCAGCTTCTGTCACTATCGTGGCATATTCCCTACGATATTGGCTTCTTGCTTACTTCTGTTATGATCGTGGCCCTGGGTTTTTTTTGCTGGGTCTTCTCTGAATCTCGTCTAATTGCCCTCAAACACTAACAAATACATCAAGGCACCTCATAAATATAAAATTAAAGCTCAACATCGTGTTCTAACCCACAAAACACTTAAAACACTAATATTTACTAACTATCATAAATATCCTAGACTTTCGAAGGATGGATTACTTTTTATCAAGTTATAATCATTAAAACCTAAATTATAAACCCTAATTGATTTATGAATTTGTAATCTCTTAATTAATAGAAAAACCCACACATCCAATTAAAATTTAAGTTCTCTAATAGACTATTGGGTCATCACACGAGATCTCTCTTCATATAAATTACCAATTTGATTATTTGAGTGATCTATTAGCTTATTTAACTCTCATTACCCAATCTAATCATTTTTCTATTGGTTCACTCTCTCGATTTGTTACCAAAGCATGTACATACAACAAATAATCACAACACCCATCATCATTAACAACAAAAGCAATTAGATTAACATTAAATCAAGTATAATGCCTAAAATAAGCTAGAACATCCTTAACCTAAGATTCGTCATTATCAATCCCTTCTCATACATCAAATATATGAAATAAAAGTGAATAGGAAGAAAATAACTTGGAGGATTGGAGGTTGAACCAGTTGAAGCTCTACCTTCTTCTTTCACTTCTTCTCTCTCTTCCTTCTTCCTCATCCGTAGATCTTTACCAATGTACCAAATGGAGGCATATGAAAATTATGGTTCTTCTTTCCCTTTCTATAGTCTTTTCTATTTAAGGTAAAAACTAGGTTTTACCCAAGCCCAAAAAGTTTGAAATGTCCTTAAAAAGTTAAGTTTCAGAAGTCGGTCTACGTCTTCTATCTTTTAGGCTAATCATGGTAGACCAGGTCATGATCATGGCATCCCACAAATGTTTCTATCATGATCGTGGCCCATGGGCTACGATCGTGTCCCTGGGCCTTCTTCTGGGCTTCCTCCAAATCTCCTCCGTTCTTCAATATCTACTCTCAAACACTAATAAATACATCAAGGACCATCAAATACACAAAATTAAAGATCAATAGCATTTTATAACCTACATAACACTTAAAACACAAATATCTAACCAACATAATTCTAAACATAAACATGCATGAATCAATTAATTAACAACTAAAAGCATACTAAAATGCCTATTAAAAAATCATATAACCTAAAACTATCACATCCCCTCACATGAACTTTTTCTTGTCCTCAAGAAAAAACAAAACAATCAAAGCTCAAAAAATAAACACACCAAACCATAACACATACATATGCAATAATGGTATAATGGTGTTGAACTTTATTAAATAAATTTAACTACAAACATAATCCTTAAAGTTGTTCTAACTTATTAACCTCTGAAATCTATGTCTAAGCACTTCGGACTAAATATACATACTAATCAAGACCTTAATAGCAAATTCATTCACTCCCATCACTTGCACACACACATTGATAATTATTCGGTCAATCAAAATTGTAACTATCCCTAAGTAGCTTTTCATGAAAATTCAAGCTATTCACAAAGATCGGTAGGATTTATTAAACAACGCACTATTTTTGTTAATTTTCATTAACATGAACCTAGCCTCTTGATGCAAATGCAAACATTTGTGATGAATGTCCCCCAATTACTCAACTAGGTCATATTTTTATTAAACAGCTTGGTTGGAATGTCATTATAGTCTTTTGACATGAAGGCAAACATTTGTGATGAACTTCCCCCAGTTCTCTGCTAGATCACGTTCTCAACTAGCTACTAGCTCTATTCATATCCTGATTTGTTTCATAAAGGGCCAGTGAAATAGTTATTAAACAAAAACATATAGTTTTATTTTATTTTTTATTTTCTTACCTACCTCAATCTTTAGCTAATCTTTCTTATGAAAATATACTAACAATGTTACTTATTTGAATGCCATAAAATTATAAAAGAATGTGTTAGGTTAACGAACTAACATTATATCCTAATTAACATGCATATTTAACCAAAACAACCTAGGACACTAATTCCACAAGCTAATAAATCTTAGCAACCTAAAAGACTATGCTCAAAGTTAAACCTATTCCACTAATTTCTAGCCATTAACACATTCAAACGAGTCACATCATGCAAGTATAAACAAAAATAACATATATTAAGCAAAATTCACACTCAAAATAAAACATATAACGCACATAACGTAACCCTCCCCGCACTTGGACAACATATTGTCTTCAATGTGAGAAGGAAGAATAACACACAAGGTGGGAATTAAGATAAAATAATACGAATACGTAAGAACAAAATAAAGATAGATGATAAGTGTAAGTTGTATCAAATTTTAGGGCATAGTTTGATATGTGATTAGCCTTTAATTCAATCATTTAGTATGTGGTTAGGTTAGAATTGTTTTAGTTTGTTAATTATTTATGTTTTAAGTGTTTTGTGGGTTAGTACAAGTGTTTGAGCTTAAACATTATGTTTTTGAGGTACTTTGATGTGTTTGTTAGTGTTTTAAGGTCAACATTGAAGAATGGAGAAGTTTTGGAGACATTTGAGCCACGATCATGACAGGAGGCTTAGATGTGAACCACGATTATGGCCTGCATCGGGCAGATATGCAGACACTCACGAATGTCAAGTTTTGAGGGATTTTTGGACCTTTCGGACCCCAAAAAACCATAGGGTTACCCAAAACATAAGACGATATAAAAAGAACAAAAAGATGCAGAGAAATGAGCTTTTTTCATCAACCACCTTAAGAAACCCTAGAGAGAGGTCATCAAGAGATAAAGGAAGAGAAGAAGGAAGAGAGAAGAGGAGAAGAAGCTGACTCGAAGTACCTCCTTGATCAAGAGGTTTCCTGATGTCGCTACCTCCCGTCATCCATTTTATATTGTATTTCCTATCTTTTCAGTTTTATTATTATATGGATTGAACAGTTAATGATAAGATCTAGAATGTCAAGGATGTTCTAAACTCATCTTTGAAAATTTATTCTTAAATTAATGAGAATTTGATTAATTATGTGTTTATTAGATATTGTTTTGGTTTGATTATACTATTGCATAATTCGATAATAAACTGAGAAGATGAATCGAATGAAAAATAATTAAATTGGACTAATGAGAGTTACGCGATTTAATAGAAAACATAATTAAATCAGATCGAAAATTTTTACGGAGAGAGATCTTGTATAGGTTCCTGATAGTTTATTAGAGAACTTCAAAACTAATTAGGGTTTAGATAGGTTGTGAATTGAGAGATTGCAAGCTCCATAATCTAATTAGGGTTTATGATTTAAGGTTGATGGTTACAACTCAAGAGAGAGTAATCAACCCTAGGATAGCCTATAACCAACAATCCAATAATTCATAATCAGTTAGGTTAGCATTATAAATAGGTAAAATTCCCTTTCTTTCTATTAGTAATTTCCTTCAGTTGATTCTTGGGTGTGTTGAAAATTGCATAATAATTAGTATTTTTGTGTTTGATTCTTAATTTGATTGATTGAATTAAATTCTCATAGTAGTTTCGTTGTATCTTGAATTTATGTTATTTATTTCTAGCCTTATAATTTAAGACTAGATTAGTTCCCTCCTCGTGGGATTAACACCTTTGGTACTACACTAATGAATAGTGTGCATACGAATTATTGAGGGTTAATAATTAAAACTTACACACAACCAAACCCCAATCAATAGAAATGAAAAAATAAGGGTTAGAGCATCGAACCCGTTATGGCAATTGAGGTGGCGATGGTGATAGTGTTGGAGGTGGAATCTTCACGCCTTAAGCAACGAAGTACTTGTAGATGACTTGAATATCTCAGTGTTGGTGATAGTAGTCTTTTGTATGATGTTTTATGGTTTAATTTGTTATGCATTTTGTGTTAAATTGAGTGTTGAGTATGCATTTAGGGTTTAATTAGATTAGTTTTCGTGTTTTTATGGGTTAGTTTGAATCTTTGAGCTTAAATTGTATATTTTTGAGGTACCTTAATATGTGTGCTATTGTTCCAGGGTAAACAGGGAAGAATGGTGAAGATCTGAAGAATTTCAGGCTAAAAGACACAGGCCACGATTGTGCACAGTGGCCACGATCGTGATAGAAGAGGAAGAGTCAGATGCAACCAGGCCACGATTGTGCACAAAGAGCCACGATCGTGACAGAGAGCATCGAGTTAGGCCACGATCATGCACTTCAGGCCACGATTGTGACTGAAAGGAAAAAGTGCCGATCATGATCGTGGAAAGCAGGGACACGATCATGCCTTGCATTGGGCTGACACAAAACTCAAAATTTGAGTAATTTTTTAGACCGTTTCAACCTCGAGTTTAACCTAGTGCTTTGATAGAATAAATAGAACATGGTGTGATAGCCACCATCAGATATTAGAGAGCCAAGAGAGCTACGTAAAAGAGACATTTTGTCAAAAATCTAAGAAAGACCTGGATAGAGATTAGGTGATCGAGGAACAAGACGAAGGAAGAGACCAAAGTGGTGTAATCATTACATGGGAGCTCAATTTGGACATGGAGGGGGTAATAATCCCTACTCCAACACATATAACCCTGGGTGGAAGAATCACCCAAACTTCTCCTGGTCTAACAACAACAATGGAGGGCAGTTGAAACCCAAGGACAATCGAGCTTCCAATAGGATAAAATAAGCTCAATGGATTCAAAATTGGATAGAATTTTAGATAAGCTTGGGACTTTAGATGATGCAAACAAAAAGTTGGAAGATAGATTTGAGTAAGTTACTAAGAGATATGTATCTTCCATTTATAATTTAGAAGCTCAAGTGAGTCAATTGACAAATGCCTTTTCTATGCAGAAGTTGGGAAATATTCCTAATACTTCAGGACAAAAATCAAAGGTACAGCTAAAGGCTATCACACTTCGGAGTGGGAAGCAAATTGAACTACCCACAGGGACAAGAGAGGAGCCCACCTAACTAGTAGAAGAGAATCAGCAAAAGGAAAAGAAAGTGGAAATGAGTGAATACCCTCCATATGTTGCACCTCCATATGTTAGATGAACAATTTACAAAGTTCGTTAAGAAGTTAAGGACGCTACAGATAAATCTCTCCTTTGTTGAGGCCTTAGAACATATACCGAAATACGTAAAATTTCTAAAGGATATATTATCTAAGAAGCGTACTTGGGAGGAAAATCAGATGGTAGCCTTGACTGGCACTTTCAGTTCGATAGTCACTAGTCAAATGCGTTCAAAATTGAAAGATCCAGGAAGTTTCACAATACCTTGTGTGGTTGGTGAAATGGAATTCACTAAGTGTTTGTGCGATCTAGAAGCTAGCATCAATCTTATACTTTTGTCAATATTTTGGAAGTTGGGACTGGGGGAGGTGAAACCTGCCTTTATGTTAATTCAATTGGTAGACCAGTTTGTTAAAAGATCGTTGGGAATAGCGGAAGATGTATTGATGCGAGTGGACAAGTTCATTATTACAGTAGATTTTGTGGTTCTTGATTTTGAAGAAGATAAGAACTGTCCACTGATCTTGGGTTGACCTTTTATGAATACGGGAAAGGCCATAATTGATGTCCACAAAGGTAAATTGACACTTTGAATAGGAAAAGATTAGGTTGAATTCAATATGAATAAGGCCTTAAAGAATCCAATAACAAGCAGTGCATGCATGAAGGTTGAAATATTAGATCATCAACTGCGAGAACAAATTAAGAGTTGCATTGCAAAAGTGAAGTCTTTGGAAGTAGAGGATGACAATGAACACCAGGATCCTGAATCTATAGAAGATGATGAAATAGAGGGAACAGATGTTCCAGTGCATCAAGATAAATTAGTTCGTACCGAAGCACCCACTCCACCATCCTCAGAGAAGCCTCTACTATTAGAACTTAAGCCTTTACCTGCATACCTCAAGTATACCTTTATTGGTAAAGGTAAAACCTTACCAATAATAATCTCCAACCAATTCAGTGAAAAACAGGAGAGTAAGGTGGTGGAGGTCATCAAGAAGCGGATGAAAGCTATCGGATGGCAGATTGCTGACATTCGAGAAATAAGTCTGAATGTTTGCATGCACCAAATAAATTTACAGGACGGTTGTAAAATAGTGCAAGAGCGTCAACAGAGGTTGAATCCTAACATGAAGGAGGTATCCAAGAAGGAAATCATTAAACTCCTAGATGAAGGGATAATTTATCCCATTTCTGATAGTGAGTGGGTTAGCCTGGTGCAATGCGTACCTAAAAAGGGAGGAATGAAAGCGAAAGTGGAGAAGTAATTTCTACAAGAGCAGTCACAGGATGGCCAATATGCATAGATTATCAGAAGCTTAATTCCATTAGTAAGAAGGATCGTTTTGCTCTCCCATTCATAGACAAGATGATAGAAAAGGTAGCTAGCCATTCGTTCTATTGTTTCTTAGACGGGTACTCAGGCTATAATTAAATTTTTATATACCCTAACAATCAGGAGAAAACTACATTCACTTGTCTTTATGGTACGTTTGCATACAGACAGATGCCCTTTAGACTCTGCAATGCCCCAGCCACATTTCAGAGATGCATGATGTCAATATTCATAGACATGATAGAAGATATAATGGCGGTATTCATGGATGACTTTTCAGTATTTAGAGATTCTTTTGAAAAGTGTTTAATTAATTTGGATAGAGTTCTTTAAAGGTGTGAAGAATCACATCTGGTGCTGAATTGGGAGAAATGTCATTTCATGGTACAAGAAGGGATAGTGTTAGGTCATAAAATCTCACATCAAGGGTTCAAATTTGACAAAGCAAAGACAGAGGTGATAGAAAAGCTTCCACCACCAAGTAATGTAAAAGGTGTGTGAGGATTCTGAAGTCATACTAGGTTCTACCGACGCTTTATTAAGGATTTTTCATAAATTGCAATACCTTTAACAAACCTCTTAGTCAAGGATGTATCCTTTGTGTTTGATGATAAGTGTATGTCTACATTCAATACTCTAAAGGAGGCATTAACTTCAGCACCAATTTTATCACCACCTGACTGGACGTTGCCGTTTGAAGTAATGTGTGAGGCAAGTGATCAGGCCATAGGTTACGTTTTAAGTCAACGGAAAGACAAGAAGTTGCATGCATTCTACTATGCTAGTAAGACTTGCAAGATCCCAACTAAATTACACCACTACAGAAAAGCAATTACTTACAGTAGTGTATGCATGTGATAAGTTTCGACAATACCTTTTGGGATCAACCCAGTTTAATTCGATGGGTGTTACTTTTGGAAGAATTTGATTTAAAAGTGAGAGATAAAAAGGGAGCTAAAAATGTGGTAGTTGACCACCTATCCAGACTTGAGGGAGGGGAATGTAAGCCAAGTAATCATATTAATGAAAATTTCCGCAATGAAACACTGATGTTACTCGAGAGCTTGACTATACTGTGGTTTGCAGATATCGTAAATTATATGGCAAGGGGTAAACTTCCCTCTCTCTCCTACTAGTAATGGAAGAAGTTTTTGCATGATTGTAACCGCTATATATGGGATGAACCAACCCTATATAGAACTTATGCAGATAGGTTAATACCACGTTGTGTTCAGGATGAGGAAATGTTAAACATCCTTAAGCAATGTCATGAGGTTCAATATGCTGGATATTATGGAGCCAACATAATGGCAGCTTGGATACTTGAAAGTGGATTTTACTGGCCATAGTTGTTTAAGGATGCACAAACCTATGTAGCATAATGTGATCAATGCTAGAGTATAGGTAACATATCTAAGAGGGATGAGATGCCGTTATGAAATATTAAAGAGGTAGAGGTCTTCGATGTTTGGGGCATTGACTTTATAGGTCCATTTCCAACTTCAGCACCAATTTTATCACCACCTGACTGGACGTTGCCGTTTGAAGTAATGTGTGAGGCAAGTGATCAGGCCATAGGTTACGTTTTAAGTCAACGGAAAGACAAGAAGTTGCATGCATTCTACTATGCTAGTAAGACTTGCAAGATCCCAACTAAATTACACCACTACAGAAAAGCAATTACTTACAGTAGTGTATGCATGTGATAAGTTTCGACAATACCTTTTGGGATCAACCCAGTTTAATTCGATGGGTGTTACTTTTGGAAGAATTTGATTTAAAAGTGAGAGATAAAAAGGGAGCTAAAAATGTGGTAGTTGACCACCTATCCAGACTTGAGGGAGGGGAATGTAAGCCAAGTAATCATATTAATGAAAATTTCCGCAATGAAACACTGATGTTACTCGAGAGCTTGACTATACTGTGGTTTGCAGATATCGTAAATTATATGGCAAGGGGTAAACTTCCCTCTCTCTCCTACTAGTAATGGAAGAAGTTTTTGCATGATTGTAACCGCTATATATGGGATGAACCAACCCTATATAGAACTTATGCAGATAGGTTAATACCACGTTGTGTTCAGGATGAGGAAATGTTAAACATCCTTAAGCAATGTCATGAGGTTCAATATGCTGGATATTATGGAGCCAACATAATGGCAGCTTGGATACTTGAAAGTGGATTTTACTGGCCATAGTTGTTTAAGGATGCACAAACCTATGTAGCATAATGTGATCAATGCTAGAGTATAGGTAACATATCTAAGAGGGATGAGATGCCGTTATGAAATATTCAAGAGGTAGAGGTCTTCGATGTTTGGTGCATTGACTTTATAGGTCCATTTCCAACTTTGATGGGGAACATGTACATTTTGGTGGGATTTGATTATGTCTCGCGATGGGCCGAAGCGATAGCATCTCCAACCAATGATGGGAAGGTGGTATAAAAGTTCATTAAAAGAATATTTAATTGGTTTAGAGTGCCATATACAGTAATAAGTGATGAAGGTGCACATTTTTGCAGTAGATCCTTTAATGCTATCCTAAAAAGATTTGGAGTGCACCACCGAGTGGCTATACCTTACCATCCGCAAACTAGCGGCCAAGTGGAAGTTGTCAACCGAGAGCTAAAATAAATTCTAGAAATGACAGTGAACAATTCCTAAAAGGATTGGGCAGTTAACCTGGATGATGCTTTATAGGCCTATAAGACAACTTTTAAGACACCCATTAGAACAACTCCATACAGACTCATGTATGGGAAAGCATGCCATCTATTGGTCGAACTAAAGCATCAAGCGTACTAGGCAATCAAAGCATTAAACTTTGATTGGAAGTAAGCTGGTGAGAAGAGACTTCTGCAACTAGACAAGCTCGAAGAGTTTCATTTTAATGCCTATGAGACAGCCAAACTCTGCAAAGAAAAGGTTAAGAAATGGCATGACGCTCGTCTCAAGCAAAAGGATTTCAAATTAGGGGATACCGTTCTACTATATAATTCCCAGTTAAGGTTATTTCCATGGAAGTGGAAGTCTAAATGGAGTGGACCAATCACGATCATTCAAGTTTTCGATCATAGAGCTCTCAAATTGGAAAATTCTAATAAAGACACTTTTAAAAACAATGGGCATCGGTGCAAGCTATATTTTGGAGGAGCACTTCCCATAGATAAGGAAGTGATTTCCTTGTCATTGACTACTTGAAAATGCCTCCTGAATTAATGGTCAAGCTAAGGACCATAAACTAGCAATTAGTTAGATTTTGTTTGAAAATGTTAGTGATAGTAGGTTTTTTTTAATTTCAATATACTGTCGGTATTTTGAAGCTCAGGGGATTCAATTACCACCTCCTACACCATCACTACCCCATCTCCTTAGGATCCAAATCTAACCCAAAATTTTTTCTTCAATTCCATTTTGTTTTATTTTTCTATTATTTTTTATTTTTATTTTTATTGTTAATATTATCTGTTCGTTGTTATTTTAAATTTCTATTTTCATATTTCATTTATATATGTGTCGTGTGTGTTTCCTTCTCACATTGAGAACAAAGTGTTGTTCAAGTGTGGAGAGGGATTCTGGGCTTATCTTTTGTATGTGAATTTTGAATAATGTATGATAGTGTTAGGTTGCATGGTGTGAAGTGTGTAAATAAGCCAATGGCTTAGCTTGAGTGAATTTATTTTAATTTTGGACATGGTCTATTAGATTGTGAACAATCATTAGCCTGCAAAATTAGTGAAATAGGGGGCCTTTGGGATAAATATACAACCTAATTAGGACTTAGTGTAAATTTAGCATCCTATAGATTGTTATATTCATTCATAATTTGAGGCCTTTTAGGTTAAGTAACTCAACTATTATTTTTCATGGAAACGAATAGCTAAAAGCAACATGGTAGGCAAAAAATAGGGTTTAATAATCACTATTCTACTAACCTTCGGGTTATGAATAGAGCTAGTAGCCAGTTGAAAAAGTGATGTAGTAACCTGATCCATACGCATCAGCATAACAAATGTGTGCCCTTGAGTAAAAAAGCTATAATGACGTTTCAACTAAGCTGTTAATAAATGACGTAGTCGAGTAACCGGATCGACATTCATCATAAATGTTTGTCTCCAAGTAAAAAGCTAAGTCCCGGGTTTGAAAAATAAATAAATAAAAAATTGTGTGTTTAAATAAAAACCTACCGAACTTGTAATAGGCTTGAAGTTTCGTGGAACTATACCAAAGAGTAGTTACCGAGTCTGAGGGATCGAAAAATTATTAATGTGTTTGCACAATTGAAATGGGTAAATAGGTTAACACTTGGTCTTGAGTCAGTTGTATATTTAGTTCAAAGCCCCTAGACATATATTTTGCATGTTAATGATTTGACGTAATTCGAATGAGTGTGTCCAAGATTAAATTTAGTTTATAAAGATTAGATCCATTGTCATATTATTGCATGGTGTGTTTATTTTGTTAGGTGTTGTTGTTTTGTTTTCTTGAGGACAAGCAAAGGTTTAAGTATGGGGATGTTGATAGTCGTGTTTTGTATGATGTTTTAGGGTTTAATTTGTTATGCATTTTGTGTTAAATAGAGTGTTGAGTATGCATTTAATTAGATTTTTGTGTTTAAGTACTTTTATGGGTTAGTTTGAATCTTTGACCTTAAATTGTATATTTTTTAGGTACCTTGATGTGTGTGCTGGTGTTGCAGGGTAAATAGGGAAGAACGGTGAAGATCTGAAGAGTTTTGGGCTAAAAGACATAGGTCACGATCGTGCACAGTGGACACCTTCATGATAGAAGAGGAAGAGTCAGAGGCAGCCAGGCCACGATCGTGTACTAGGAACCATCATTGTGATAGAGAGTGTCAAGTCAGCCCATGATCGTGCACTTCAGGCCACGATCGTGACAAAGGAAAAAGTGCCAGCCATAATCATGGCGGGCAAGGCCACGATCGTGCCCTACGTCGGGTTGACACAAAAACTCAAATTTTAAGTGATGTTTCGGGACGTTTCGACCCCAAGTTTGACCTAGGACTTCCACAGAATAAATAGAACATGATGTGATAGCCGCCATCAAACATTAGAGAGCTGAGAGAGCTGAACAAAAAAGAGATTCTGTCAAAAATCCCAGAGAGACTAGATAGAGATCATGCGATCGAGGAAGGTGACGAAGGAAGAGAGGCACGGAGACATGCTTGATGCGATGTACTTCTCGGAGCAGGTGGTTTCTCACAGTCGCCACCTCCGAGATCCATTCTGACAGTATTTTCTAGTTTTTATTTCGATTTCATTGATGTATGAGATTTGGAGACTGATTAGAAATATTGTTGTTAAGTGTTGATATTTCTGTCTAAACTTACCTTCGGGTTTTTATTCTTGAGATTAATAAAATTTATTTGATTATGTTTTATTCGATTTAATTATGATTCAATTTGATTCTTCATAATTTGGAAACAAAATGAGAGGGTGAGTCAGTGAAAATCATCGATTTAGGTTAACAAGAATTAGGTAAATCGATAGGTAGAGAATTGAATCAAAATGGTAGAGTCATGTAACGAGAGATCGAGCATAGATTCCCGGTAGGTTAATAGATAATGTTAGAACTAATTTAGGTTTTGGACCAATTACAGATTAAGAGATCGCAACTTCTATAATTTGAATTAGGGATTATTAATTAGGGTTAAGAATTATAACTCGAGAGAGAGTAATTCACCCTAGGATCATCTAGGCCCATTAAATCATAAATTACACAATTGGGTAAATTTCTTTAATTTCAAATAAATTCCCCCTTTCTCTAAATTGGTCACTTTTAGGTTGAAATTCAGATTATTTGTGTGAGTTGGCTTTTGTTCATTCTGTTGGTTCTTTAATCTCTTATATTTGATTCTTGAATGATTTTAATTTCTACATTAGTTGTTAATTTAGGAATTGCGAACTTAGCTGCTGTTAGATTTCAGGACTAGTTCCCTTTCTCGTAGGGTTGACACCTTAGGTACTACATGAACGACCCATGCAGTTGCAAAATTTAATGTGGTTCTAAATAGTAAAACTTAGCGCATGAAACTTTAGGCAAATAGTTGGCATCTTTGTTCCTTAATTATCTCCTTTAACACCTTAGCACTTTCTAAAACTGCCTTGTTAGTCTCTGTGATGGTGTTGAGCACCTTTTCCCATCCAACTGCTTCTTCCTCTCTAGATTCTTGGTTGGTTGATTCCTCCTTTTCTTGCAGTGGTGTCGAGCCCAAATTGGCTTATCCCACCCTGGTCTTAACATGAGATTTTGCCCTGATGTCTCGAAGTTCCATATTGTGGGACTTCAAGACCTCAACTCTTATTAGGTGATGAATGTTAAGAAACTTAGGAAGATGTCCAGTTAGTCCATCAAAATTGACACCATAATACTCCGCAATAACTGTAACCAAATACGCAATACCCAGATTATTGCTCCTCTTTTTTGGAGTAGCAATAATAGCGTTAAAGATATGGGTGGAGGTGCAAACTTGGACATTATGGTCTATACACCACAATAGGAAAAGTTCTTTGACCTATCACTTGTTGGTTTCTATTTTTTCATACATTGTTTGACGCATAAACTTGTGTAATAGCAAGTGCATGGGAGTACTAATTTTGTTATTGTGGACATTTTTAGAATCAAAATTCTCCAACCTAGTCAGTTCAGTCTAATAGCGTGTGGCATGGAAGTCATCATGCTGGTATGCTATGGTCAATTAAGGGAATCCACTGATTTCACACAGTGTCTTGTAGTTCAACTCATACAATTGACCCTACAATCGAAACCATAGATCCTTAGGGTTACGAAGCTTATATTGGATGGAGGTGAAGAATTCTAGGGTAAGTTCTTCGTATATGACATAATTAATGCACATGAATTTTTCCCAATGAATTCTTCCCCCTAAACTTTCAGCCTGTTCTCTCAAACCAATAGTTTCTAATATGTCAAAATCTATATATCGAGTCATAATAATTCTTTTAGACTAAGGGGTTTGGAAACATTTACCTTCCTCTTTTGCATAAATTGGAAAGGGTACTCCATACTCTACAACCTGGTTCCTTTGTCCAAGACCTAATACTTGGACCTTACGCTTCGGTTGAGATTGCTTGACCATTTGCTTAATACGCGATCCCATTGGAATGAGAGGTGTGAGGAATTTAGAGAGAAATAAAGACCTTAAAGATGGTTGTAGAGAGAAGTGAGGGGGAATTGGCTTCTTAACTTTAGCAAGAGAGAGTTAAAGAATGAAATGTGTAGGAAATATGAGGGTGAATGTAAATATATAGGTTAGAAGGGGTAAAATTGGGAAAATTACATAAAGTTGCGTGTTCCTGTCTTGCCCCACTGTAAGACACGATCGTAGCCCTAGAAATTTCTACATTCCTCCTAATTTTTACTTTTTTTCCTCATTTTACACCCGAAGTCCTTCCATACCTTATAATCATATTATCACCTCATTGTTTCCCTTTCCAAACCATTCCCATCTATTATGAAAAGGAGAGAAGTAAGAATTCTAATACTTATGCTTGATCTCTTCCAAGTGTTTTACTCATTTCAGATGCACACACAAACAGAATTGTAAACCTAATATAATGCAAAAGATTAATAACTAAAGATTACAAATCATAGGTTGTGTCCCATTAAGCACTTTGTTTACTGTCACTAGCTTGATGTTATTTGTTTGCTCATGTTGGTTCAAATGATTCTTGTAATGGTAACGTCACTATAACTTTCATGAACTGTGCTCTAGTTACCAAACTATGCTTCTTACCACCTTTCTTGATTGTTTTCTTCTTCTTTCGACTCTTTTACCAGATTGTGATCATTCTAATGAGTCCTTACAAGTGTAGCCTTATTGGGCTTCTTTATAACATCCATTGCGCTGTATAGCATCCACAGATTTGAGAGAATTTCTTTTAACATCAGACACTTTAAATGACACGTTGTCATCCCCTACTTTTGGTGTCAATTCGCCCCCATCAATGTCTATGACCGACCAGGTGGTGGCTAAAAATGGTCTCCCTAGGATAATAGGTGTCTCGACATCCTCTTATATGTGTAAGATTATAAAATCTGTGGGAAAAAGTGAACTTGTTGACCCTAACCAGAACATCCTTTACTACCCCTCTAGGATGATGGATTCATTTATCAGCTGTTTGAACATGAATCTTGGTGGGTGTTATTTTGCCTAACTCCATTTTCTTATACAAGGAGTAACACATCATACTTGTATTAGCTCTTAGATATGCAAATTCCTTATCCATTCTAACACTACTAATAGTTTATATGATGTAAAAATCTCCCGGATCATCTCGCTTTTATAGTAGAGTTATCACTTTAATGGAGTTCTTTATGCTTAGCAATTCATTCTCCAACTTCACTTTTATAGATTCCATAAGAGCGAGTCATTTTTTTAATTGTTCTATTATATCCAGAACTTCATTCAGTTCAGTTTCCTTTGATTTCCTTATTGCGCCGATACGATATGGAATCAGAGGTTGATATTTCTTGATTCTAGTCAGGTTATATTTAACCTATAGGGAACTTTTATTGGTATTTTATCTGTCTTCTTCCCCATCGTCTTCAACTTGATTATGCTTTTCTTCAACAACTTAGGTGATTACCATTATCCTTTTCTGCAGATTAATTTCAATGTTGCTTTCCCATACTTAATGTCAATAATGCATCTGCTAATTAGCTCATTTGGACTTACAAGTTGTGTGTAGAGGAGGTGCGGTTCTTTGGTACTTGTTCAAACTTTCCTTCTAGCCTCTTGTGAGTGTCTTCTATGCCCCCAATCTTTCATAAAATTTTATCTAGCTTAGAGTCCATTAAGTTTAGGGTGTTTTGTTAGAAACCAGGTACTCCTTAAGGTTGGAATTGACCTCCTGCATTGTTCGACCAAGAGAAGTTTGAGTGATTTTTCCCACCATGGTTATATGTGTTTGAGTAGGGGTTGTTCCCCCCTCCTCGACCAAATTGCGCTCTTATATATTTAACTTATTCCAATTTGTGATATTTCATCAAAAAGCAATCAATTGTGTTATGGTTATCTTGTTAACACAGCTCACATCTTTGCCGAATAACTTTCACAGGAGCTGAAGAGGAGGCTTTCATATTATTTAGACGTTGGGTCAAATTATCGATCTTAGCTTGCATTTCAATGATTAGGTCAATAGATAAAGTTCCGTTTTACTTACGGAGGGTTGTACTTGTCTACTCTTATCCATTATCCAAAGACAACTATATCTATCCATTTCCTTAAACAACTCTTCCACTTCATCCACCATCTTCCTTATCAAAGATCCTCTTGATACTGCATCACTGGTGCCTCGGGTAAGTGGATTCAATGTATTATAGAAGGTTTGCAAAAGGAACTCCTTAGGTAGGTTGTGGTGAGGGAACCTTCTTTGTAAATATTTGTACCTTTCCTAAGCCTCATAAAGTGACTCCCCATCACTTTGTTAAAAGTTTTTTATTTCCTTAATTATCTTTGTAGTCTTCGTGAGGGAAAGTATTTATATAAGAATGCTCGCACCAATTGTTCCCAAGTTGTAACAGTCACAGGACTTAATGAGTGATACCACGTAGTAAATCTATCCCTTAATGTGAAAGGGAAGAGCCTTATCTTAACGGCATCTTCCGACATCCTATGATATTGGAATGTATCATATATTTATAAGAAATTGACTATATGAGCAATAGTCAGCCCGTAAAATTGAGATCTCTCTTTGCATAAATTACCGATTTGATTATTTACATGATCTATTAGCTTGTTTAACTCTCATTACCCAATCTAATCATTTTGCTATTGGCTCCCTCTCTTGATTTGTTACCGAAGCATAAACATACAACAAACAATCACAACATCCATCATCATCAACGACAAAAGCAACTAGATTAACATTAAACTAAGTATAAATCCCTAAAAGAAGTTAGAACATCCTTAACCTAAGATTTATCATTATCAATCCCATCTCATACATTAAATACATGAAATAAAAGATGGAAAAAAAGAAAATAACTTGTAGGATTGGAGGTTGAAACAGCTGAAGCAAAATAGAGGCACATGAAAATTAGGGTCTTCTTTCCCTTTCTGTAGTCTTTCTATTTAGAGTAAAAACTAGGTTTTATTCAGACCCAAAAAGACCGAAATGTCACCAAAAATTTGAGTTTCAAAAGTTGATCCCCATCTGTTGTTGCACAGTTCACGATCATGGCTTATTAAAATGCTCGCTGTTACGATTATGGCAGACCAAGCCACGATTGTGGCACCCCATAAATGTTTTTGTCATGATCGTGCCCTGAGTCTTCTTTCGGGCTTCCTCCAAATCTCCTCCGTTCTTCAATATCTGCTCTTAAATACTAACAAATACATCAAGGCACCTCTAATACACAAAATTAAAGCTTAATAGCATGTTATAACCCATATAACACTCAAAACACAAATATCTAACTAACTAACACAATTCTAAACCTAAACATGCATGAATCAATTAATTAACAACCTAAAACATACTAAAATGCTTATTAAAACATCATGCAACCTACAACTATCACTTGCTGAGGTAGGTTTGTATAATCCTTATAAACATAAGTTGCATTCTTGTTTCTCTCATTATTATTTTATTGGATATCCTAGTTTTTGTGTTGCCTCCTAAGTAACATTTGTTTAATGTCTTTATCCACTATAAGAAAATAGTGAATTAGGGACGGAAAATACCAACGGAAATGACAAATATTTCGTAGGTATACGACATTATCGACGGAATAAACCGACGGCCAAAAACATCGGAGATTCGGCCGTAGCTAAACTTACCAACAGAACCTTTTATTACCGTCGGTAAAGTTACTGATGGAATAAATATAACCGTCGGTAATTTCAACTGAAAAGTTACCAACTGTTAGAAATTTTCCATCGCTAATTTTACCGACGGTAAGTTGCTCACCCGTATGTAAATTTAGCATCGGAATGTTTCGAATACGGTCAGTAAAGTTACCGACGGTGACGTTTTGTCCGTCAGTAAATTCCGACCTGCTACCGATGGAATGCATTGTCCGTCGGTAAAGTATATAAACAATTACCGACAGAAACTGTGTATATTTCCGTCAAAAAAAATTTTTATTAATTTTTTTTAAAATATGTATTTCCATTATATTTAAATTATAATCGTCTAAAATTTTTATTAATAATATATATTTAATTAGATATAAATAAATAAATAAAAATTTTGATTCATTAATAAAAATTAAAATATCCTAATTAATAATAAAAACGTTACATTGTAAATAATAATATCTGTAATACAAAGTAAATGACCAATACTATACTACTGA
>JAOQMS010000008.1:39046981-39072299 GCA_027563885.1 Erythroxylum longipes | reverse complement strand
ACAATATTATCCCCATGCTCCTCACGTGTACTAAATGCCAAATGAAAGCATATATATAATTGTATAGATGTACCAAACAGTATATCAGAACTTATGTCTAACGTTCATTTAACTTAAGTCCTATAAATGTCTCACATGTATGTGTCCTAGCCGTATGGGATGTTACATACCGGGCTTATTATACATAGTGAGCCTGTGGCTCTTAATCACACAATGAGCTTTAAGCTCTTTTTCACTAGCGACTCTGATCACAACTGCCTTTATCTGATCATGCATATCATGTAATGAAATGCATCTCATATATTCAATCAGTCACTTTTATTTAGTACACTTTCACTTTCACATTTTCATCGGACCTAAGTCCGGCATTCAACAATCATGTTGAGTACACTTATTTCTATCAAATTCACATATAATGAGCACTTCCAATGCAAATCTCATTCATTAAATGCCTCAGACCATCAATGTCCGAAATTAACACATTCACATCAATAATAATTCAATAATTGACATTTAAGAAAAGATAGACAACCTTAGTGAGAACATCTAGGTTATTCATAGTACGCTCCAGATAGCTATTGCCTCGATGTCTTGGCAATGTTTAGATATTGTCACTCTATTTGCACTTCTATATTATGTAACATATACACATTTATGCATTACTAATTTGCACAATCACATTAATACTCAATCATACACATATGTATATGTGTTACGTATAATGCATGCTCAATTTGACTATTCTGGATATATTTCCTTAATTCATATCTCATAATCATTTAACATCATCATTCAATCATTCTTTTATACCTAATACACCTTACTCACTTTAATCACCTAATCCACCCATCAAACTAAGTTCATTCAAGGCCTCATTCATGTCTAAATACATCATAAAGAAGTACCTTAGCATTAATTGTTTCAAACATCACTTAAAAGATAACATTTTTATCATTATGCCTGCCCACGATCATGGTAGACTTTCCTAAGATCATGACAGAAGCTCGGGAAACTAGCCACGATCATAACATAAACAAATTTTTTTCCAAGACATGATCGTGGAGACTATGCCATGATCATGCCCTGCTTCTTTTTCCTTCCTTTTTCTGTGAATTCATCACACATAGTAACATCATTTACACTCCAATTTTCCATATTTCATATGCATTTATGAAACTACATTTCATACAAATCCAACTTCCATTAGTTGCATTAAACTCACAAAATTCTACTCAATTTATCCATTAACCATTCACTTAATCCTATCATACATATAATCCTAACTCTTTCCATGTTTTATCTTTTTCATAATACATCAATAAATTATCTTTATAGTTCATCATTTAGACTGCATAACATCATCATTTTTACCTCAATTTCATCTCAATACCATTCATAAGACAACCATAAATCATTGCTCATCTTATATATAAAGCAGAACTTCAAAAGTATCCATACATTCATCAATATTTCAGCACACATTCAACTCCATTATCACCTTCACTTTACCTCTAAACTATCATCCTAGTTCTTCTCATTTCAAGAACATAACTCAACATCTTTCTTAAACATAAATCTCGCTTCCATTATATTCTTAATCTACAATTTATTTCCTCTACATAACAACTTATAACTTATGGTCTACATATTCTCTAAAACAGAACATAATCGCATGCATTTATTTATCAAATTTTTTCACTCATTCAATTAACACAAAACAGGACATAACCACATCTCTATATTCATCAACTTTTAACTTTCATTGTACACCATTTTCATAATATCTCAAAAACATCTTTAATACAACTCATAATTTATCACTCATAATAACACAAAAATATGACATAAACCTACTTATTTTCTCATCGAAGTATCATCACTGTTCAACTCCATTTTCATTATCATTTAATCTCAAAGTAATCACCATATTGTCTCATTTACAAAAACCTATGAAGATTTATATATAACTTACTTGATTTACTTAAAGCTTCTTCAAAATCTCCAAGAAACCCTAATTCCTTATGTCACATGATCATCATCATGGAGAGTGGAGTAGGTTAGATTTTCTAGTGACAAGATGATGAAGACAACGAAAATGGAACTAGCAAGTGATGGATGAGAGCAAGGTTCAACGTGTGATGATCAAAGAAGAAGAAGATAATGAAGAAGATGAAGAAAAGAGATTAACGAAGAGATGAGAGCAAATAACAAGTGAAAGACAAAAATTAACTTAGTCTTTCACTAGGTGTAAATATCGTAGGTGAGATGTGGCAAGGCAAGTGACAAGTAGGTGTAAATATCGTAGGTGAGATGTGGCAAGGCAAGTGACACTTGTCACTTGCTACTTGTCACCTTCCCATGGTTCCACTTGGTCATCTTTGATAACTAGTCCATTTGTCTCCAATTTCTAATCCAATTATCTCCCAATTTTTAATGACACATTAAATCCTAATGCCACATATCAATTATTTCTAATCCCATTTGACATTTATTTCTATTACCATAAATCAATTTTCTTGCCATTTGACATTTTTTCTAGTCCAAAAATACGCAAAAATTTTAGAATTTTCCAAATTTTTGCCAAAATTCCTAAATTAATATATATATATATATAATCACCAAATCAAAAATCAAGACAAAATATTCATTATTCACATCATAATCACATTAAAATCATTTATACCCTAGAATATGTCAAATGAGTGCACGAACAGTCAGTGTAACATGTACAAAAAATCAAATTCACATTTGTGTGTATGCTTATATTATGCATGAGCATCAAATGAATTTTCTAATCTCTCATTGCTATTTCTCATTTACAGAAATTTAGGGTTCTAACCCTTAGTATGGGAAAATAGGATATTACATTCGCTCCTTGAACGAACTCTTGGTTACATTCGTCGGTCATTGGTTCCTTAACTACCTCTTCTTAGTGTTTGGCTCTTCGGATAGCTCCTTCCAACCGAGCGATGTCAAGTGTAAAATCTTCAATTATTCGATTTGTACTTCTTATGGCTCTTCTGTTCATACAGTTGCACGGACACAAGAGGGGTAAAAGCCTTAAACTAAAATAACTAAAAACACATTAAACTAAAAAGACCTAAACTAATCCTACACGCTCCCCAACAACGGCGCCAAAAACTTGATCATGTTCGTCTAGCTTTACAATTATAGCCCTCAAAAACTGCAAGTGCATGGGTCATGAATTGTAGTAATTGAAAGGTCGATCCTACGAGGAGGGTGAACTAATCGAATTCTAGGGTGTTTAAGGCTCAGAGAAATAATAAGGTGAAATTTAAAATGAAACAAGAATATAAACACGGGAATTTGATTGCAGGAATTCAACTCAAGAAATTAACACAAAACAAGAATTGAAATTAAGCAACATAAAAGGTCACTATGGAAATTAGTCAAGAGAAATTACCAAGTTATGAGAGAGGGGATTCTACCTATCATTAATGCTAACCTAGCCAATTATGTGTTATTAAGGTGTTGGTTCTAGACTATCGTAAGGGAAATTACTCTTTCTTGAGTTATAATCCCACGCCCAAAATCATTAACCCTAATTAAATTATGGAATTTGCAATCTCTCAATTAACAAAAGACTCATAATTAAAATTAGATCGGAAGTTCTCTACTAAACTACCAAGTCTCACACGGGATCTCTCTCTGCACAAAAATTGATATGATTAACTACATGGTCTATTGGATCACCTAACTCTCGTTAACCCAATCCAATCATTTTTATATGACTCACCCTATCGGTTTGTTATTGAAATATGCAAAATCAAAGTTAACCACAACACCCAATTAATAAAACCCAAAATCGACTATATTAACATTAAATCAAAGTAAAATCTTGAAGAAAGAGTTAGAACATCGTCAACAATCCAAAACCCATCATCATACAATCCATTTCAATCTTATACATTCAATGAACAAAAATGAAATGGAAAGGAAATAAAACTTGGATTGGACAATCTAAGAAGGAAGTAGCATCAGGACACTACCTAATCTGGGAAGCAGCAGCGTCAGGACCCACTTCTTCTTCCTCTTCTTCTTCCCTCTATCTCCTCTTTTATCACTCTCTTGAACTTTCCAAAAGTGGCAGAATGTAGAAGCTCTCTTAGGGTTACATCCTTAAGTCTTATATAGTATTTCCAATTAGGACAACCCTACGGTCTTTTTTTGGATTTAAAAGGTCTAAAAATCCTTCTAAAACTTAAGTTAGGATTGTTGTCAATGTATCTATCACACAAGCCACAATCATGGCCCTTAGTGGTATGATCATGGTCGAGAGTTTTTACTTTTGTCACGATCGTGGCCCATAACAACACAATCGTGGCCTATAACGACATGATCATGGCTTCCTGCACCAGTTGCTATCACGATCATGGCATATTCCCCACGATCGTGGCTCTTTACTCTTGCTTATATCACGATCGTGGCCCTGGGTTATTTCCCGGGTCTTCTCCGAATCTCCTCCAATTGTCCTGAAATACTAACAAACACATCAAGGCATCTCATTAGTACAAAATTGAAGCCCAACATCATGTTCCAACCCACAAAACACTTAAAACACAAATATTTACTAACTAACACAATTCTAACCTAAAATACATTAAATAATCAAATTAACAACTAAACACGCACTAAACTACCCACAAAAACATGATGCAATCTACACCTATCAATGAGGCATAGGAAGGTCTTGTTGATCTCCAAAAGTATCTTGCCTTTCTCAAACACTTCCAATATAACTTTAGTCACTAAATTCCATATTTGGGGCCAAGCATTTTGAAGAAAAAAAATCCATTTAACCCATCTGATCTAAGGGCTTTTTCAAGACTCATTTCAAATACTTCTTCAATATGAGTGCATTTAGCTTATTTCCTTCACTAGGGAAACCTCCTTATGAAAGATTTTAGAGCCTATGAAGTATACCTGCTTATAACGAAGGCACCCAAGGTACTTTTAAGAGATCTGAAGGCCTCCTCCTTGAGCTCATATTATGATCCCATCATTTTTTATTAGGTAGTAGATTTTATTATGATCCTTCTTGGATAAAATGGTGTTATGGAATAATTTTGTATTTCTATCCCCTTTCAAGATCCATTTCATTCTAATTATTTGATTAAGGAGGAAGCAGTTATTCGTTTCCACTACTATGTAAGAGCTCAATGAATTCTTCTCCTTATTTAACCAAAATATATCACTTGGATGTTTTTACACCTCTTCTTACAACAACAACAACAATAACACCCAATATGTCCTACTAATATGCAGGGTCTGGGGAGGTCCAATAATACGCAGACTTACACCTCTTCTTACATCACCCTCAACTTGTTTTTGTCCTTAACTACAATCTAGAAGGTATTGCATTCCCTACTCCTTTTAAGCCTTTTAATTTCTTCATTAATTTTGGATAATTTTCTCTTTAAACAAAAGATTTATACCCCTAAACGGGATATGTAAACCCATTCTCAATAGCTTGTCCAAAATTCACATATTCAACCATAAAATTATTGAGGAAACATCTCTTGTTATTAGAAATAAGCTGTGTACTACGATAAGGGAGTGATTAGATAGCAGAGGATTTATAGATGTAGCTTTACTTTAAAAAAAGCCTAGCCAACCATTCATAATTTTCTATTGCTCTATCTACTTTCTTTATTTTATACCAATTAGTGGCATTTTTGTTACTACATGTATGGAAAAATACGTTAGAGTTTAAATTTGTGACTTTCAACCGTTAAATATACTCTTTTAAATCACTAGAAAAATTCCTAAAAAATAGTTTCTTACATATTTTAAAGAGTATATTATGATGTGAAATCTAAAAAATTGGGGAGTTAATAATCTGATGTATACTCTAGAGTTTATGCCACAACCACTTTCTTTGCAAACCACAGTTCGAACAATACATATATTTAACTAAAATTATGATGTTCTCCTGTAAGAACCTCACCACTATATGTATATATTGATCATTAGTGTTGATGATATCCACCTTCATAATTCTTATATCGAATGTAGAAGTATACAGTCATAATGATGATCTTGGTGGTTAGAGGTAAAATTCTAATAATTTTCAGTTAGCTTCAAGCATTGGAGCTTTGCTCACTTTTAATACAAATATGACAATAATACTAGTTTTATTTTCTAAAATAAATCCTCTAAGGGATTGTTGCTTATTTGGGTTTTTATGCCCCTTACATTGTATGAAACAAAAGTTATTTAGGGTTTTCCATCTTAGCCCTTTTGGCCTTGTTTATTCTCCTTGCAGGTTTGAACTCTTTATAGTTAAGCTTGCAGTTCCTTATTCCATTATGGAAAATATTACCTAGCATTTAGGCTTTTGAGTCTTATAAATCTTCTCTACCCTTTCTTCTTTCACTTACTATTGGGACTCCTCTGAACATTTATGGTTTACCTGCACACTCCTTCCTCTAATCTTCCAGACCTCAATATGTTTAATACGATTATTTTCCACATGTGCACTTAGTCTTACTGCTCCATTTAAGTTGTTAATATTTATATTTAACAGCCTTTCAAGACTATGTATCCTTTTAGCTATAAACTCTTCTAGTTCCAATCCCAATAGTTTATTATAATCGCCCCTTTTAAATCTTTTTTCTAGTTTCTCTCCACCTCTTGCCTTGGATCTTTAAAGAGGGCTTCACTAATATGATATCCTAATGAAATCCTCTATAAGGGAGTCCCCTTCTCTGAGTCTTATTATCAGTATGGAATCAGGTAGATCCTTTTTAAGTTAAACATTGACATATAACCTTGCAAATTCGATTCTTTTCCTTATATTTGTTATTTTATCCATACAGACTAATTTTCCACAAAATTAGCAAGCATACTTAACCTCTTTGTAGACCAGTATTCCAATGACACTCCATAAAGATTGATCTATGAGGACATATTCTCTTGCCTGATGTATTTAAGGATTACTTCAGGTTTCTATGGTTGAAGTAATAATAAATTGATTTGGATGTATCGTGGACCTTCTTTAAGAATCTCTTTTGTTTCTACCTCAATTGTAAACTTTAAAAGCACTATATCATCTTTTGATAAAAGCACCTTTGTAAGGCCTCTCCCTTTCCATATTATATTGACCTAGATTCTCATCATAGGGAATGTTAGACGCTTTCTTAAGAAAAACCTTACTAAGGTAGAATTCCAAGTTCTTGCTCCTTCTTTCAATATCTCTATATCTAAAGCTACAATGGCTCTACCGTTCGATCTGGAGGGAGGAAAATATTGAAGAGAGTAATCTATGTTTTCTCTCACCACCCTTCTCCATTTGAGTCGAGGTTTAATATAAAGGAAGTTATTCGCAAAATGGACATCTTGGGGATTACTTGTCTGAGTAATTAGTGGTGGGGGTGGTGTTGCACTAAATGGTGGTTTAGTAGTTGGGTTACTTGATAGGGGAAAAAGTAATAAGATTTTATAGAGGAGGCTCCTCACTTACAAACATAACGAAAAGTGGGAATGTTGTAAAGATGACATAAGAAAGGTTGAAAACTTGTTATTATAAAAATACTTGAGTGTGAGAAAACAAAAAAGAGGAAAAGACGAGAAAACCTTATGTGAAATAACTAAAAATCGCAATTCACTTGCTCACCTAACACTAAAAGCCTTTAATTATATTGTTGATTACTATAGTACTTAGAATGAATTAAGAAAGCTAGCAAGAATTTAATTTATACGTGTAATATAAGCTTATTGTTATGGATGAAATAAGAGAAATTTTAAAACAAGAGTAGCACGCAATTTTATTTTTAAGCTAATTATTGGCACTAAATATTATGAAATTTTTACTTATTGGAAAGAATTCTTGACAGTAGTGAAGTCAGCAAGATATTGAAAATGATATTTATAAGAGATTCCATCAATACTAAGTACAATAGTTCAAGACATCTCTAGAAACAAATAATTTCAATTTTACTCCAACAAAAATTTAACTATGATGTTTATGTTTTCTTTTTTATGATTTTAAAACAATACAAAGAAGAAATGAGAAAAAGTAAAATTGTTCTTAATATAGTGAAAATGAAAATAAAACATAAAATGCGACATAAGAGAAGGATTTATTAATGTCCATTATTTTTCTTAGCATGGAAACCTTAAGAATTCCTCATGGTCAAGTCTTTCAAATTGCCAAATTACATAAGCACGCACTTGGTGGCTTCATACTATAACACAACAACCTAGAATTTTATTAAATCTATTTTATCCTCTATATAATATCTTCAAACAATTAGGATCAGCTTGAAAAAAAAAACTTTATAACAACTTAGTAAAAGAGGTCTATAACAAAAAAGTCGTATTCTCTACCAATTCCATACTTTATTGTGGCTTCTTCACATTTCACAAATTCAGAAGAATTTATGATCTTATAAAAAGTATTTAACCTTTTTAGGAACATTTTTAACCAAGTCTAAAATAGCTTTCAAATTTTTTTTTGTTTTTCACTTCTTCATGAACATAAGAAAAATAAAGAATGAAAAGTGAGCACCTAGCTTAGTGAATTCTATCCTAAAAGATCCCATCTATTAATGGATAAAATATCAATGAGATGATAAATTTCTAACCATGAATTTCTAAAAATAAAAACAAGTTGAAGTTGATCCTTAATCACAATTATTAGTTCTCTAAAACATATGACAACAACTATTTGTCCATTGATAAACACACTCTAAATTGAAGAATTTCATTGTACTAAAATAATCTTATAAAATATTTTTCAAAACAGTAAGAAAAAGGTGTCAAATAAAGACAAATAAAAGATACAATATAATTGCAAATAAAAAATGGTAAATAACTTAAGTCAAACTATGTTTCACAAAATAAGAATTGAAGCTGCAATCTTGTAAAAAAAAATTCAACATCTCAGAAATTTTTATGTCAAATTTGAACTTGAACTAATAGTAATAACTCTAGATTATATTTAAAAAATAGAACTGATTTTAAAAAAATTCTATTGCACTTTTTCTTTTTTTCCCCTCTTTTCTCTCTTATTTTTTTTGTCAACTTACTCGTACTCACCACTAATACAATTCTTAGACAACAAAAAGATTAGTCAAAAGAATATAAAGGGTTTTAAAAATAGTAATTTAAATCCAACAAATTTGAACTTTTTAACACATAAGAGGAAAAAGGTCTTAACCTAACAACTCTTCCCATCTCTGATTATATGTAGGAGGTCATCATCTCAATGAATAAGTAATATACATCAAACTTACTTCTTGACAGAGACTTAGTCATCATACCATATCTATTGATATATTTATGAATCTTTTGTTGCTCAACTAACTTAGAATATGTAACATCCATAATCTAATGGTATCTAACATTAATATACTTCAATTTACTATAGAATTTGAAACTCTTAGCAAGTTGCACTGTATCTGATTATCATAAAGTAGCACATACCTTTCTCACACAAAACTGAAGTCCCTCAAAAATCTCTTCATCTATAGTATTTCTTTATAAGCTTTAATAGCAGGGATAAGATATGCATCTATAGATGAAAAAGCAATGCATTTATACAAATTATAAAGGTAATCAAATATCATAAAGTGGACTTCCTTATATCAACTTCTTTTACTATGTTTGAATCAGTATATGGAGAAAGAATAGATCTCCTTGTTTCAAAACACGACCTCAATCTAAAAAGCCACGAAGATTTTAAAATCCAATTTACTTTTTTATAGTATTCTTTTCTTGAATTAGAAAGAAAATAACTAATAGCCCTCATAATGTGAGCAATGTCAGTTTTCATACAAACTATTGTGTACATCAAAATACCAATAACTAAATCACAAGGAACTATTTTTGTATCTTTGTCCTCTTCTTCACTAGAAGACTATTAAGTTGTTTATAATTTAAAGTGTATAGCAAGATGCGTACTCACCACCTTATCTTTGTCTATATTGAACCTCTAAAGCACTTTTCTAGTGTAATTCTCATATGATAGCAACTTTTTAGCTTTCCTACCATGAATGATTTTTATGACAAGAATCTAATTTCTTAGCCATATTCCTTCCATATCAAAATCCTTACTCAAATCATAATATGACTTTACAATCTTAAAAGCATTTTGACCAATAATAAGTATGTTGTCAGCATAAAAGAAAAAAGGAAACAAAACAAAGTTATCATTATATAATCTCTACATAAGAACATATTGTCAACATAAAAGAAAAAAGTAAACAAAACAAAGTTATCATTATATAATCTCTACATAAGAACATAATGGTTATAGTAAGTCTTCTTGAATCCTTGCTTTCTTCTAATAAAATCAAATTTTCCTGTACTATTTCCTTGGTGCTTATTTCAAGCCATACAAACCTTCCTTAATTTATAGAACTAATCTTATTTTCTGGTTTCTTTGAAACCTTTTAGCTGTACCATATAAACCTCCTCATTTAAATTACCATAGACAAAATCAATCTTCATATCCATCTACTCAATTTCTGAGTCAAGTCATATAACTAAACCCTAACACAACTCAAGTGAATGAAATCTTTATAATTAAACAAAAGATTTCATTAAAATAAATTACCTTCTTCTGGATAAATCCTTTAATAATCAATCTATCTTTGTACCATGAAATTAAAGTGTCATCAACACACTTCACTATGGAAACTCATCAATTCTTCAAAACTTTTTAGTCATTAGGTAGTTTAACTAAATTATAAGTGTTATTATCATGTAAGGATTTCATATCATCCATCATAACTTCAAATCATTTCTCCTTCTACTTACTATTTATAGCTTCTTTAAATTTTTGAAGCTCTCCATCACTCTAGAAAATATCTTGAGAGAAGTTTTTAGAGCCTTTATAGTTATTACTTCTAAATTTGTTAATTGTTGACCAACCATAACATCATGTACTGGATTATTTAAATTATCTACATCTTACTAATTATTTTGCACTTTATCTCCATTTTTATCTTCGTTTTAGATCTCGACATCTTAATGACCATCTTTAGCTATATTTTATGCATCATTAAAAGAAACTGAATCAATATCAACCAAGATCTTTCCTTTAAGAATCATTCCTCTAAGCCTTATTAATTTCCTTGATAGTATTTTCCCAAGGAAAACTACATTATAACTTTTAACAAGTTTCTTCTTTACTAGACCATAAAATTGGCAATTGAACTCATTTAAATATAACCAATGAAGACAAATTGCTTGGCTATAACATGTAGCTTCAACCTATCATTTTTAGGAATATGCACAAGTGTTTTGCATCTAAATATTATCAAATGATCTTAGGAAGCATCCTTTTTAAACCAAACTATATCAAGAACATTACCATCGAAACAGTAGTGGGATACAAATTGATAACATGAGAAATTATGGAAAGTTCTTCTACCCAAAAGCAATTTAGCAACTTTTCTTCCACAAGTAAGTTTCTAACGTTTAACTTGCTCCATTAAAGTTTTACTCATCCTCTCTACCAAACCATTCAATTAAGGAGTCTTTTTTAATGTGTGAAAATGTGTTGTTTAAGATAGTTATCAAAAGATCAACAATATTTAACCCCATTATCATTTTATTTATTGTCTATTTTTCTCTCAAAAAAGGTTTGAAGTTGTTTGAACTTCTTAAGAACCTAATATTTGGTCTTCAAAGCATATTCCTAAAGTTTCCTCGAATGATCATCCATAAAGGTGTTAGAATAAATTATACAACCATGTGATCTCATCTTAAAATGATCACAAACACCAGAGTGTACAAACTTTAGTAAATCCAACTTTTCAAAAAGGGGATGACTCTAAAAAGAAACTTTTAGTTTCTTAATCAAGAAATGAACATACTTTTCCAACCTAGCTTCTTTAATCCCATAAAGTAAGATTTTCTTACCAAACAATCATTCCACTTCACACTCATATGATTCAATCTTTTATGCCTAATTTTGATGATTAGTCTCCACTACAGTAATCAAGATGCAAGAAATAAAACCTTGCATCATGTATAAATTAGAGCACTTATTACCTCAAGTGACAACTAATGAACCTTTAATATGTTTTCATTATTCATTATTAAAGACTATTGGTCTTTAGTGGATCCCAAAAGTGGGATGGGTACATTAGGAATTGGTAAATTTAAAGTATTTTTCAATCAATAAACTCAATTAACATCAATCAATATATAATAATAAAGGAATTACTTAAACTAAATCAAACTAACAATTGAACAATAATTTAAAGTTGATGGAGAAGAGAAAAGCAAATTAATTTATAGTGATTTAACAAAAAACAATTGCCGATGTCAACTCTTCAAGAAACTTTTTGTAATTTCTATTAGTTCTCTTTTTTAAAAAGGCAAAAAAGGAACCTCTTACAATAATTTTGCATTTTCGCAAGTAAAGAGCAAATCTTTTCTTTTCATACAAAACCCACATTTTTTATTTTTTTAGAGGAACTTTGGGCCATAGGGCTTTTAGGGTTAGACCAAAGCTTAGCCAACCTAAATTTGGTCTATCGACTTTAGATCAACTAAGATTTATTTTATATCCCTCATTTTTATACATCTCTCAAAACTTTATTAGACCAAAATTATTAAAAATAATGCAAATATAAATATTGGACTTACAATTTTAAAACTTAATTGTGATTAAGAAATACTTCACCGTACTTGAATCATAGATAAACAATTATACAAATAAAGTAGAAGTAGTTGCTTGATACTAGGCTTGCATGCATGCTTGATAAGTAATACAAAATAATAATTGGTAACTTATGCTAATAGAAAAGTAATCGAAAGAAGCCTTTTCATACTTATGTTAGAAGATTAAAGGGTTTTGTTCTCAAATTTAAATTTCAACAAAATGATAGGGGGAACAAGTAAGCTATCACCTTACTAAATATCTAACTTAAATTTGGGTTAATAAACATATTTGTCTTTTTCATACTATTTGCAATTTTATTCATCACATATTACTAAATAACAAAAATAATCTTAACTTTTTATTAAATGACAGGCAATGGTCGCATATGCCACCACCTTTGGGCCTTAGATGGTTTTGCATAGTTTACTTTTAAGTTACTGAATTGAAAGTTTAGTTTCCCCACCATATTTTTGGAATGTTTGCTTTTTCCATCCTTCTGTTCATTATGTTTTATAGCATGGTTATAATTAATCAAATTCAGTAATAGACAAGTGAAGGCCACACAATATCAATCAAATAATTTTATCTCCTTTTATGCCCATGTATAAAGTTTGTGTTAGGGTTGGAAATCAATATGAACATGCATGTGATATTTCTAGAAGAGTTTATCATAGAAAGAGTGGTCTACTTAATCTAGTTTTCTGTTATTTGCAAGTGATTCCATGAATTGATAAATGATTTTGTATAATCATGAAATGATTTTTATAAGAGCAATGCTCAAACTTTAATTAAAGTCAAAGGAACTAACACTTTGAATATTTATATATATAGCTTCCTTAACCTTTGTAAAATGATGAAAACTTTATATTTTAATAAAGTTGAAGTTAGGAATTCAACCACCTCATTTTTATCCGTGGTAGTAATAAATATACAAGCAAAAATTGAGGAACTTGTAATATAAGTAAGGATAACATTTATGTTTGGGTCTAAGTTGGTTTAAAATCAACAAAATTGATTCAAGTTAATTAGGTTTCGAGCTAAGATAAGATTTTTATTTTTATTTTTTAGTTTCGAACTAAATTTGAGTTTAAGCTCGAATTGTCTAATCCCTCTCAAATCTGAATATGTTAAATAAAATAGTCTAATTTTGTTAATAAAATTTTAAAAAAGAAATTAATAAATTTGACCAGACTTCGACTTACTTAAAACTCAATCAAACTCGAACCCAAACTATAAATTTCAAATTTGAAACTATTAATTTTAGGTTGAATATAAATTTTCAGATCGAATTCGACTCGACCAAATGCCAAGTCTAGATGTGAGGAATATTCATATTATATAATATATGCTTTGCAAAATGTCTACGCTTGCTTAACTTCTTATATTTCACTTCTTCCATCATCCTCCAGAAACCTTCCTTTTTGACTTAAATCCTGGCCTAAAACATTGATTGAGCTTTTAGCTATCTCAAAAACATTCGTGTCTATACAATTCTTTTCTTTAGTTCTTTCATTCCTCCAAATCATCGATTCTTGCATCAACACTTTTACAGTTGTTGAAGGATGTGATGCCGAAAGCTGATTCCTTTCTGTTACCTAACTTGTGTTCACCAATCCAGCTTTGGATAAAGAGCATTTATGGTGATAGATTTATTTTCTATACATGTACCAACTCTTTTCAAACGGACATTATCGATAATGAATGGTCATTAAACAATTATCAACCACATATTGGGTTATAGTTTGAATTCAAGATCCCCCAAAAGGAACATATTATAGGCTAATGAACGTTGTGTCACTTGCATCATCAGTCATCACCAAAAGAACACTAAGACCAACCCGCTTTGGTTCCATCAAATTTCCCTGTAAACACGACTCGATCTTATTTCTTAAACAGAACGTTGATGGCTGATTTGTTAAGTTTTGCATCATCAGATAGCCCATATGTTTCACAGTAACATATAATACCCTCCGATATACTTCTGAGATCAAATTTCGAAACAATAATAAGATAATAAATTGACCGGATTTTTCCAACTCTTCCGATTTCTTTGCTTTCACAAATTAGTCTCACATTTTACCTTCGTCTTTCAACTTTTTTCCGAAGTTCAGAATCTGTCACTTAGTCATGCCCTCATATGGAAGAACTACATCATCATTAATCCGATGATCCATAGATGGTTATAAAATATCATGCTCTAAAACATGCCTAGAAGCTACGTAAGATGAATTTGACTAGTTCCAAGTAATCTAATTTTACAAGTATGCATGTTCAGTTTGTGGATCAGAATGGATACATAGGAATTTATGTCCTGCACCTAGCAAACAAGATTCCATACAGCTCATACATGTTCAAAATTAGCAGAAGTACCTTAACTAGCAGCAATATTAAAATTACATACTTTCAGATAAAGAATCGGGTACTTGATGCAAAATCAGCAAGTGTAAAATCAATTCCTGAACAATCTGGAAATGTAAATTGATTAACTTCTGAAGGTTTAGAATAGCCACAAACCTATGAAACTTTTTACTAATGCACATGCACTATAGAACTTGCACTGATACATCAAAACATAATAGGGCATGACGCTGGAAGCAAGATTGCTCGATAATAACAGAATCTGTAAATAAACTATTGAATCTTAGGAACTGCAACATCACTCATACACTAGAGAACCTAAACTGAAACAAGGCTAGTAATTGTGGAATTAGATACAAACTTGGATTATGTAATCAACCAGAGATATTCGATAACTACAATCAAGTATGTAATCTATTTTCGCTACATAAGAACCTCATTTCCATGTGAATGGCACAAATGGACCTTTATGGGACTAACAGATGTAAACTACATGCATTCATGACGTATTAGGATAACTCAGGTAAAAATAAATTATGCATTTGGTCATATCTCCAATAAAACTATGAAGTATCTAAATCGATTTTATTTCAGCCCCCCGCTTCTGTGGCAGTTTCAGTTGGCGGGGCATGGATATCCAAATTCTACTCATCTCTTCTCGAGAGAAACATCTGTCAAATAAATGAATCGTGATCTCCTTCCTATTCTATAATTTGTTGTATTCGTGAGTTGGTCAGATTTTTTCCAAAACACTTTCTTTAGAGAGAAAATTGATGAATTAGTTTAACAAGAGGCTAAATTACTATATTGCTCAAGAAGCCAAACAAAAATATTATAGAAAACTCAAATTTGCAATCATACAGTGAACTGGCAAACTATTGTTTAAATATCCAGTCACATGTATAAAGGGCCAAATTGTACCACCAAACAGTTGTACTTCTAATAATCCACTGCTAATTCTTAGATATTTCCTTCATAGTTTGTAACTCCAATTTATGAATAGAAGCAAACACACAGTCCCTACAATACAGGGGTAATCAATACATCAACTTTTTTGTTTTGGTGGTTTTAAACATTAAACTTTGACGAGCAACAGCCACTAGAGAAGGCAAATTTCACCTCGCCAACCTGGGCAAGTAGTGCATAATTCTCTGCTCTAAATCTAATATGAAAAGGCCTTTGCAGCACTAAAATTCACTTGTCTTGCCATTAACCCACCAGTAGGTGTTGAAGACATTTCTCAACTATTGCTGTACACTTAAAGCAGAGGTTCTGCATTAGCAGCCAACAGATCATACACGGATTTTGGATAACCAGCCGACTAAAATTGGGCATATGCAACAATACACACAAGCAGTCATTGTGTAAGCATTAAGGCAACATTGGATCACCTGATGATGGAAGCAATTGCAACTCTGATTCATCAGCTTGTCGATTGTTAGTATAATCTGCCCCAGAATTACCTAAGGAATTAGAATAAATTAAGTTATGCATATCTTTCATCAAGAAAAGTGTTGCTGGAAAAGTGAGCATGTAAAATACAATACTGAATAGTGGAAATTCAGTCCTTTCAACGGCATACTCTATTTGGAAGTGATTTCATTCCAATTCATTGCAAGTAAATGACCAGGTCTAGGTAGACTAGTTATAAAATGAATAAATGGATACAGTTGACACTAAAAGTATGAAAACCTAATTGTCAGATGTTTATCTCCATCGAGGAAAGAATACAGGACCACACAAATTAGCTGGAACAATGGAGAGAAAATATAAGCTTATATAAATTGCATACCAAAAGAATGATGTAGCCCTTTAACAGCTTCAAAGTTCTTGTAAGTGTACCCAACAAAACTTAAATCTTTTGGAGTTAATAGCATCTGCATCAGTAGAAGATCTCAAGTTCAATAGTAACTTCATGACAAACAGCAGTTACACAGTAGTAGGTGCTCGTTGAAGATAAGACTCAGAAAATCAGCAATTTTCACCCAAAAATATGGATTGGTGTGATCAGAGATAGGTACAGCAAAGCGTCAAAAGGGGAACTATTTTCTACTCCCCAACAAATTCATTAATTCATCACGCAATATTGTGCTAGAACCAAGCAAATCAGAAACCAAGGACACTAAATGACCCCAGCCAGCCTATTTCTTTTCCATTTCTTCCTTTGTTGTTCAGAGTAGAGTGAAACGGAGGTTACTGACATTAAAAAGTGGACGTGGTCAGGGGCACATAAATAAGTAGTTAAGTCAGTAATGTCCCAATAGCCTGCATACTTTTGACATTTTAAGCTCAAAAGCATAGTAAATTAGACAAACTGTCCCAACCTGTCATCTATTATTCTACTAAGTTAGGTAGATACTAGTTTGCTCAAACATTATACAAAAACTCAGCTGTTCCAGTCCAGATCCAACAGTAACAATTGTTTTTTTTTCTTTTTTTTCCTTGTCAGCTACATGTGGCAATAAAACCAGGGAAATTTGGAATGCACAACAGAGGAACACAGTAATAATGGTTATTGAACATTGTGATAGATTATGAAAGTTGAAAGAGAGCCAGTATAACAGCACAACAGACCTTTCGTGAGGGTCCTGACCCAGATCTTGCTGGTGCTGGATGATCCAACTGATAAAAGTAGAAACATTTAATGCATGAATAAAAAGAAACGAAAGGAAACTATTTACAATTAAATATCTGAGGAGCTCATTAAAAGATAAGTATTACCATATTAATCACTTGAAGGTTAAACAAGATTGCTATTGACAGCAGAAGAATAAAAAGATATAAAATTAAGATAAATATTGGTTTAGTAATACTTCATCAAACTTCATAAAATTCTGGGTGTCTAGCTCTCCATTGACTTGTGGTTTAAATGCCGCATCCATTTCATAAAGTTTATCCCACATAAGGCCATTGAACCAAGGATGAGCCTAACAGGGAAATGTAATAATTACTTCAGGAAACACACATGAAAGAAAAGTTCACAATGTAGAAAAATTCAAGTTTCTTACTTTTATTTGGTGGGCACCTCCAGTACCTAGCCTATGTTCAACATCACACAATAACCTATAAATTAGATCCTTTGCCTCAAGTGACAACCTTGAATCTTCTGGGAACTTGAGATGATTTCTCCAGTGAACAATCTGATAATTGATTAACAGGGAATAAGTGAAATGATATGTGCAAAAGAAGATAAGATTTCATTAGAAAAACGTGAACATATAATGAGTAAAAGCGTCTACTAGGTACAAATCCAACATGATCAAAGGCATCATGCTGGTCAGATCATAGAATTCTAGACACCAAAACACGTTTGAAATGTGAAAAGGCATAACTTTTTACCTACTGGACAAATATTTCTAGCCTACTGCAGGCCAGTTATTAACAGAAAAAGTATCGGAGGAAAACTGCAGAACTTTTTCAACTAGAAAAACAGAGCTGAAGACACATCTGTAAACGAGATATTGGAGCATATTCAATAAGAAGTAGATGAGGAGGTCAGAGACCAAGCAATGTTGGAAATGATATAATTGATAGTAACATACATATATATATTACCTTTCTGCATGTGGTTATTGGATCATCCGAGTAAAATGGAGGATATCCAACTAGCATCTCATACATTATTGCTCCTAAAGACCACCTGAACAAAGTTCAAAAATAACCAAGTCATTCACAACACAATAATAACAGAAATGAAATCATCATACAGAGAAACTTCACAACAGAAAATAACCAATAATAGTTAGAAGATTTTAATGGAAGTAAACAAGACTTCCCAACGCTAGCATCCACATCATTAAAGCGACAAATAAGGGCCTTCTAGATGTCATTCACAGCATCCCCTGAATGGGAACACACTATTTATAGAGCAAGCAAACTAACCAGTCACACTCCATGCCATATCCTTTCTTCAGCAACACTTCAGGAGCAATGTAATCCGGTGTTCCCACGGTTGAAAATGCCTTTCGAGAAAGCCAATAGCATTAAGTCATCAGATGTTGAAAACAGTAACATAATATATTAATGAACGATGACGGGATGCAGAGATCAAAAACATTTCAAGACCTCAAATTAATTGATATTATCATGTCATCTAATTAATACAGTTCATCCATTTAAAGAGTTCCCTTTTGAAAGATTGAAATGCTAATATAACAGATCTGGGTGCACCATCAGATGGCTTATCCATATCCAACCAACAGTCAAGAAACTTTACTCTGTCAGTGAGACTGGTGGAATACTACCAAATAAAAATCAACAGTATGTCAAAAAAGTCAAGATTTTAGATGGTAAAAGAACAACACTAGGATGTAATGCAGGTCATAAGACGGTGTAGATTATTAGTTACAACAACATATAAGGTTGACGTAGAAAAACAAAAATTTAGAGCAAGTAGTAATGAATTCTTATTTAATACCCTGAAGCTTTTGTTGCACAATTGGAGGAAATTTGAAGAGAAACAAAAGTGAACACATCACTTCTAGCACTATGAAGCAAGTATCCCAACGACTGGGGTGCTACCACGACAATCTAGTACTTTAAAGTTATTAACATCCTCTCAGAAAACAAAATATAATGCGTTAAGTTACTAATAAGTTTTGATCCTTTAAGATAATTGCTTTCATAGAGATTACTGGCAAGCAATCAAGCTATAAATAATCACAACACCATACCAACTTTCTCCTGTTCATTTGCCAATGCTGAAGCTGTTCATGGGGGCTTTTCCAAGTACTCTTCTTATCAGCATCAGGAAAACATCCATCAATATCCATTGGTTCACTAAAGTTCCCATCCTCAATTGCCTTATTTTCATGGATCACAGATAAAGCTGTACAATCAAGGGGCTTACAAAGACCAAAATCTGACAACTTCATGTGACCATTTTTGTCCAGAAGGAGGTTATCAGGTTTAATATCTCTGAAAAAAGCACAAATAATACAACAAGAGCAGCAGTTACCAACTTAAACAGAATAGTTAATTAGCAATATCATTTTCATATAATATGCAGTTGCAGTTGGTTGATATCCAACCTGTGAATGTAATTATGTTTATGAATCGACTCAATGGCAAGAACACTTTGGCCAATGTAAAACCTAGCAACATCTTCAGTCAACGTGTCCTCCCTCATCAGTAGAGTCATCATATCACCCCCGGGAAGGTATTCCATGATCAAATATAAATACTCCGCATCTTGAAATGAGTAATAGAGTTTTACAATGCAGTGGCTTGCCACTTCTGCCAACAAATTCCTTTCAGCTCTAACATGTTCCACCTACGAAGCATGATAAGGTTATGTCAAAGTACTGAAGTATGGGGCAAAGCAGCATGAACTATTAAAAGTAGATACAAAATGAAATGCACAAAGGTAAGGGCAAAGGCAGCCTCAGTTTGACAATATATTACAAAGTGAAGTCTTAACAAAAGGTATGTGGAAGAACAGAGCAAGTAAGATAGTACAATCTAAAGCTCAGCATTGAAGCGGAGAACATCACTTACCAGCTTTTTGTCAAGCTGTTAAGTGCTCATAAGTTATAATCACCATGACTTTGCAACTACAACTATTAAATACTCACCCTAAAATGAAGTACTACATTTTCAAATGAAAGCCAAATTATACATTACTTCAACTAAATTAGATACAGCTTGCATTTAGAAACAGATTTTATGCCGGTAGATTAGACATTGTGATGGCTGTAATCTGTGTAGAGATAGACATGCGAAGACTGGCCCCAGAAAGACAGTAACAATGTACAAATGTAATGAGGTGATTATTTTTTTTGTAAGAAATGAAACAATTAGAAAGAGTTCAGCGATTTAACTACAAAGTTATTCACAACTAGGCATTGTTTTATTAAATAAATTACCAGTCTGCAACTCATCTCACCTGTCCTCTCATCAGCATTTCGGATTTCTTCAACTTTTTCATGGCATATATGTTCCCAGATTTCTTCTCGCGACATAGTCGAACCTGCAGTGGGTAGGTACAACTTAATTGTAAACTGGAAAGAGACATCAAGAATGATAAAGAACAAACACAGGAGAATGAAACCAATTGACGAACTAGTCTGCCTTGTTCGTGTATCAACTATCATGCTCATATCTAACCTCACCAAAGGCTCCTCTCCCAATGATTGTGAGAAGATCAAAATCATCAACACAAATCTTGTGCCTTTTAAGTCGCATAAATTCTGTCTCTTTTCTTTCTAAGTCTTTAATAAGATTCATCTGTTCCTCTTTGGGCACATCAGAAGATGCTAACTTTCTTTCTAGAACCCATCTCCTGCACCAATAGCACACTACCACAATCAGTTAGAAATTGAATCTTGAATCAGAATCTCAGGCAGAGCCAAAAATTTTCTAGGTTGAAAATATGTTTATACTTAACACGCAATCAATCATAATGTTTTCATTTTCATAATAAAGGGTCATGAAGGCACGCCACAAGTAAATGCAAACCAAGTTAAACAAGGGTAACAGCCAGACAAACCACCCAACTAGTATAAGGCATACCAATGATGATGAATGCAGCATACAGCCACGATATCACCAATCTCATGTAGGAAATCCAGATGCTCAAAAGGCTAAGGATTAGAGAAACACTTAAAGGTATATGTGACAGCCTGTAGCTAAGAACATGGCATAATACACAATACAAGAAATTTTTTCTACAACTCAAGACAAAATTGTTGCAGCTAGTTTTGTCATAAAGGGAAAAAACTAGTAGCAACCATCAGGAAAGGTGCAAGGAACTTTTTGCATAAATAGAAGTGTCTGTCTGCCAGTGTTCCAGATCAGCCTGTGAACAGAATCTAATAAAAGAATGTCAAGATAGTGAGATATTTCATTGTTGGGTGGAAGACAAACTATTGCCCATTCAGAGTTGAGGCTCGAAATGTCAAAAATGGGGACTGTTTGGACTAAGTTCTGAGCCTCTCAAGTGTGAAATTCAAATGACGTTTTAGTAGTAGGCATTGCACTAATCTAGAGAAAAAGATGTATTCTTCTATATCCTCTGAACTATCCTAGATGACAAGCAAATACATTGCCATCTACTGTCATCAGTTAAATAATTTAGGCTTCTCAAATCCAACTAGATCAAGTTCATTCAATAAGTAACGTGACAATTATGTTCCATAATTTTCGTAGAACGAATATCATTCAAGTGAAGTTCTCACTGCCAAATGTCAAAAGCTACAGAAGAAGAAAAGGGTCATCTGTCCATTTGCCTTCTCATCTGTAAGCAACATACCTGAAAGTTTCTAAACATGGTAAAACAGAAAAACAAAAAGAAGAATACCAAAAAGTTTTTCCATTCTAATCTAAACTATAGCAAAGCAAAGGATTGTAGCAGTTAATAATGTGTATAGAAAAAAATAAATACAAAATAAACGAATCTACTAAAGCCCAAAGCTGCTCATCTAGGAGACCAGTTTGAATGAAATAAGCAAGTGACCTCTCTTTCCGTTCTTGAATATTCTTCATATGGGCACGGTAGTGATTCTCTATGAACTGTTTGGCCGCCGCCACTTTCTCCATAGTTAAGCTCGATCCTAGTACCTCCTCATCTTCTCCTTCTCCCCCCTTCTCTTCCTCTTCTATGTCCTCCATCTTCTGGTTTCTTCTTCTTCTTCACACTATCTCTCTCAGTTAAAAATTCACCTTTTCTCAGCTAACTAAGAAGATTAATAATAAATAATCTCAAGTTAGCCTTTCTTTTTTTTCAGGTTTGTTTATTATCGCTCCCAATCTGTCTCCAAAGCTCTCTCACTTTGATTATTTTTGTTCCAAACAACACAAGACAGGCAGACCACTGCTCTCTCTCTCTCTCTCTCTCCAGTCTCCACCCAACACAAAAAGAAAGCAAAGATGCAAGTGAAAGAGTCCCTTGGATCCTCTGCACTACACCCGCGTACACTCTGTCACCCACATATCCAATAGCCCTTAGCCACGTGGTGTGTCCGCTTTCGTTATCCTCGTACTCGTACTCTTGCGGTTCTGCAAACGTAGAGGATTGGAGCTCGTGTATTTATTATTACCCATAACTGGGTGGTCGTCAGGTGCTTACGCGCGCTGTGCTTCGCGTGGGTCTAAAGTGAGCTATAGATGGCTGTCTCCCTCAATTTCACAATGAATGACGTTTCGACCCATTTTCCCCCACAAAACTTTCCGCATGCATCTCGTCTTATAAGACCAAACGAATCCAATACGACCAACATTTAGTATCCATCCAGCATAGAAGAGTCCCCAAAGTTTCTAAATATTTAATCTAATATGCAAGGCACTACCTTTTGGTATATATATATATATATAAATCACTGAAATTAAAAATCAAACTACAAGAGATCTAATATGATTAATCAATTTTACAATAACAAAAATCACGTTTACAAGATTATAAAATACAATTGATTGGAGGGAATACATGAGCAATTCTAAAACATCAAATTGAAACAAGTGTAAAATCATATATGAATGAACTAAATGTAGGTAAGATATCCTTAGGACTTTAACTTTATTTTAATTTAATGAATGGCTCTAATTCTTTGGACCGATAAAAATTCCTAAATTACAATTATGTTTTTTCTTAAGCAACACAATCTCTATTCTTAGTTTGAATCAAATGAATATTCTTCTAATTAAAACAACCCAAAAATGTATTTATCTAATTTATAAATTATCGTGATAGATTTTATCATAACTCAAAAGAATCGTATAATTCTCCCTCAAGTAACCTTCATCATTCATGTTGTCGTATAAATATGCAAAGTGTCTCTCGATCTCAATGCACGAATCTAATATTAATTCTTCAGCTTTCTTTCTTTCAATTCAAAGCAATATAAGAATATGAACAATTAGAAAGAATAACAAAAAAAAAGAAAGAGCAAATCATAAAGGAAACATGTTCGCGGTTCTTGAATCTTTAAATTATTGTTGAATGTTACTAAAAGTACTTGTTCCTCTTCTAAGATCGTCTTTCCCTTTGATCTCTAGTCATTTTGATTGGCTCATAATTGACTCCTTTTTTCTTCAAAACTTATTTATGCAAAATAACAAATTAAACCCTAATATTTTACACCTAACACGACTCGAACATGAGATCATGTGGGCTTTATATTGCTTATATCCTATTCTGAAACGTTTACGGGAATAATCACTATTAATATAGCGATGAACACAGGTTCATGTTGCTATTATATTGTTGAACGTGGACTAAATATGGGGGCATGTTAGTTGCACTTGGAGAAACAGTAAGTCCCTTATTGGAACGCTACTTGAACAGGGTGGCATGTAGGTTCTGTGCTTCCTAGATAAAAGCCTCTAAAAAAATAGAATGGATATGAAAGAACATGGAATAGCGTGATATTACCATGCTTTGAGTTCTTTAAATATATTTAAAAAGTTGCTCCCAATTACTTCTTTTCCTCAAAGAGGTTAGAACAAGACTTCAAATAAAATATAAGAATACCCAAAATACACTACAACAATTTGCCTACGAAAAACCTTCACATTCTTTAGGTAATTTCATACCCATTTTGTTGTAGCATTTTGTTGTAGTGTATTTTGGGTATTCTTATATTTTATTTGAGGTCTTGTTCTAAACTCTTTGAGGAAAAGAAGTGATTCGGAGCAAACTTTTTAAACATATTTAAAGAACTCAAAGCATGGTAATAACACGCTATTCTATCGAATTTGTCGACGAAAATTACCGGGAGCATGAGTCGTCAGATAAACGATCGTAGGTAATTTTTAGCGACGGAATATTTCTATTATGTCGGTAAATGTTACTGACAAATAAAGTATTAAAAATCCATCGGAACATTTAGCGATGGTAAGTTGTGTTCCGCCGGTAAATTTAGCAACAGATATTGTATGTGCGTTGGTAAATTTAACGACAGTCAAGTTGTTGAAGTTTCGTCAAAAAATTTAGCGACGGTAAGTTTTTTCGTCTGTAAATTATTTATCGACGGAATGTTCTTATGTTAGACCCCGTTTCAGGAGTCTAACTCATCGCTCTGATACCACATCTGTCAGACCCTGATTATGAAGTCTGACTCTTGCTTGCTCTGATACCACATCTGTCAGACCCCGTTATTGGAGTCCGACTCTTGATCTTCATGCATGCTCAGATACCACATCTGTCAGACCCCGCTTCCGGAGTCTAACGTTTTCATGCATACTTGCTCTGATACTATCATACATGCAGACTATCGCAATACGTAAGTTATCACCCAACGATAACACCTTAATCACTTTCGGATTTTCTTCTCAAAACTCCCCTTTATTAGTCTTAGCTCAGCTCTTAGAGCAGTCGACTACTTCATT
>JAOQMS010000008.1:39035633-39046881 GCA_027563885.1 Erythroxylum longipes | reverse complement strand
CTATCTTGTTTATGTTTATTATTATCCTTATACCATATAATGTATAGATTGGCATGATGATTTGGATATATTGCTTCCGCTGCAAATAAGATTTCTAAATTTTTTTTTGAAATCTACCGGTTCTCCAAATATGGCATGCTTTCTTTTCCCAATCCAACATACCTAGTAGCCACTAGCAGTTTTTAGAAAATCGAGAGAGTTGTGCAAAAAGTGAGATTCTATAAAAATTCGAGAGAGACTAAGAGAGAGATCAAGCGACTGAGGAAGGAGAGAAGGAAGAGTGGCATGGAGATACATTTAACACGACGTACTTCCCGGAACAGGTGGTTTCTCACAATCGCTACTTCCGAAATCCATTCTGACAGTATTTTCTATTTTTTTATTTCGATTTCATTGATGTATGAGATTTGGATATTGATTAGGAATATTGTCGTTGAGTGTTGATTTTTTTTATCTAAACTCACCTTCAGGTTTTTTGTTCTTGAGATTAATAAAATTTATTTTATTATGTTTTATTTCGATTTAATTATGATTGAATTTCAATTCTTCATAACTTGGCAATAAACTGAGAGGGTGATTTGGTAAAAATCATTGATTTGGATTAACGAGAGTTAGATAAATCGATAGGTAGAGATTTGAACAAGAGATCGAGCATAGATTCCTGGTAGGTTAATAGACAACTTTAGAACTAATTTAGGTTTTGGGTCAATTGCGGATTGAGAGATAGCAATTTCTATAATTTGAATTAGGGATTATTAATTAGGGTTAAGAATTATAACTCGAGAGAGAGTAATTCACCCTAGAATTGTCTAGGCCCTTTAAGTCAAAAATTACATAATTGGGTAGATTTTCTTTAGTTTCGAACTAATTCCCCCTTTCTCTCAATTGGTCACTTCTAGTTTGAGTTTCGGATTATTTGTGTAAGCTAGCTATTTTGTTCACTCTTTTGGTGCTTTAATTTCGCATATTTGATTCTTGATTAATTTTAATTTCTACATTAGTTGTTTAATTAGGTTTTGTGAACTTATCTACTGTTAGATTTTAGGACTAGTTCTTTTCCTCATAGGATCGACACCTTAGGTACTACGCGAATGACTAGTGGGCTTGCGGTAATTACCAAGGTTTTAGATAGTAAAACTTAGCGAGTGTAACCTTGAGTGAACATGAGTATCTTAGGTATTTTCCTAGCAATATTCACTAAGTGTTATTGAATAAATTCATCATCAATTAAGCACATATTACTTATATACTATCCTAGGGGTTTATTATGCCTCAATCATTGTGAATTTTTTGTAACTATACAACATTTTACTTTAATTTTTTGATTTAAGTTCGTACACTAAGTTCGAATTAAAAGAAACACTAAGGTACATGGCTTTGTTACACCATATGAATCGAGAAAGTAAGCTCTCGCTGTGACTCCTAGGCTTGTGGAAGGTCACTGATAAGCCTCATGGGAGTTGCATCACGGGTTTCCAGCCTATATACCATCCCAGGGGTTTATTATGTCTCAGATCATTGTGAATTTTTTGTAACTATACAACTTACTACTTCTTTAATTTTTTGATTCAAGTTTGTACACTAAGTTTGAATTAAAAGAAACACTAAGGTACGTGGCATTATTACACCAAATGAATCGAGAAAGCAAGTTCTCGCTGTGACTCCTAGGCTTGTGGAAATTTTCACCAATAAGACTTATGGGAGTTGCATCACAGGTTTCCAGCCTATATACCATCCTAGGGGTTTATTATGCCTTAAATCATTGTGAATTTTCTGTAACTAGACAACTTACTACTTTAATTTTTTGATTCAAGTTCGTACACTAAGTTCAAATTAAAAGAAACAATAAGGTATGTGCCATTGTTACACCGTATGAATTAAGAAAGCAAGTTCTCATTGTGACTCCTAGGCTCATGGAATTTTTCACCAATAAGCCTCATGGGAATTGCATCACGAGTTTCCAGCCTATATATCGTCCTAAGAGTTTATTATGCATTGGATCATCCATAAGATCTCAACCTTATTCCACATATAGTAAATACTTATGTAATTCATACATCTACTCATCAATGATTCAAACTAAACCCAAACATAAATACTTAAACTATTAAAGAAGAACATAAAAACCAATAAATGATTATAAGAATATTTTAAACAACAACACAAAGTCAAGACCTTTGCATTCACATAAAACCCAAACACAAAAACTCGTGCTATTGAAGCAACATGATCGTGGTTTTCTGATGTGTGTAATTTCTAACTAGTTAACCTTTATAATCCGCAAGTGCACGAGTCATTCATATAGTACGTAAGGTGTCGATCCCATGAGGAGGGATAATCTAATCCTAAAAGCTAAGGCCAACAATTCGCATTAATTCAAAAGGTAACAAAACTAAGGCAATAATTTAATTCAATCACGTAACTCAATTCTAAGAATCAATTACAAAAATGTTGACAAAGTAGCAGTTGCAACAAACACTCAAGAATCAACCTAAAGGAACAATCAATTGAAAAAAAAAGGAACTTTTTCCTATCTTTAATGTTAACCAAATCGATTATGAATTATTGGATTATTGGTCCTAGACGATCCTAGGGTTGATTACTCTCTCTCGAGTTATAACCATTAACCCTAAATTATAAACCCTAATCAGATTATGGAAAATTGCAATTTCTCAATTAATAATCTATCCAAAACCCTAATTAGCTCTGAAGTTGTCCAATAAAGTATCGGGAACCTATGCAAGACCTCTCTTCACACAATTACCCATTTAATTAATTTCTTGTTCTTATTAAATCATCTAACCCTCGTTAGCCCAATTTAATTATTTTTCATTCGATTCACCCTCTCAATCTATTATCAAATTATGCAATCACAGAAATCAATCACAATAATTCCAATAAACATAAAACAATAAGATTTTATTAAATCAAAGATAAAAAAACCTGAAGGTGAGTATAGAACATCTTAACATTCACAATCCTATCATCAAACTACTATTTCCAATGCTATAGAATAATAAAAATGGAAAATAACAGGAAATACGATTCTAAACAGAGATGGGAGGCAGTAATGTCAGAAACTTCTAATCTGGGAAGGACATCTATGTTGGCTTCTTCTCCACTCCTCTCTTCCTTCTTCTCTTTCTCAATCTCTCAACAATTCTCTCTAAGGTTTCTCTCCAAAAGTGGCTAATGCTAAAGCTCCTTCATCATCTTCTTCTTATTCTTTATATACCTTTTATGTTCTGGGAAGCCCCAATATTTTTTCTGGTCAAAAAGGTCCAAAAAATCCCTCTAAACTTGACGTTTTTGAGTGTCTACTTATTTACCGAACACAAGCCACGATCGTGGCCTTGCATGCCACAATTGTGGGCCACATCTGAGCCTTCTGTCACAATCATGGCAAGCAGGTCATGATCGTGGGCTATGTCCTGAGCTTTTGTCACAATCGTGGGCTAACTCCAGTGCTTCTGTCATGATTGTGGCCTATTGTGCCACGATTGTGGGCCGTTGTTTCGGTTCAATTGTCTCCGAAACTTCTCCATTCTTCAATGTTGAACTTGAACACTAACAAATATGGACAGAATCGCTGTGCTAAAGGCTGTAATGCCAGAGGAATCATTATCACAATGTATAGAGGGGGAGGTCATAAGCGTCTATACCGTAAAATCGATTTTTGACGGAATGAAAAAGACATATATGGTAGAATCGTAACCATAGAGTACGACCCTAATCGAAATGCATACATTTGTCTCATACACTATGGGGATGGTGAGAAGAGATATATTTTACATCCCAAAGGCGCTATAATTGGAGATACCATTGTTTCTGGTACAGAGGTTCCTATAAAAATGGGAAATGCCCTACCTTTGAGTGTGGTTTGAACTATTGATTTACGTAATTGGAAGTAACCAATTAGGTTTACGACGAAACCTAGAAATCGATCACTGATCCAATTTGAGTACCTCTACAGGATAGACCTCAACAGAAAACTGAAGAGTAACGGCAGCAAGTGATTGAGTTCAGTAGTTCCTCATATAAAATTATTGACTCTAGAGATATAGTAATATGGAGAAGACAAAATTGTTTCAAGCACCGACAGAACCAGAAGCGCCCCTTGTTTCAAAGAGAGGAGGACGGGTTATTCACATTTCAGTTGATGGTCAAAGGCGAATTGAAAGTTAAGCAGTGGGAATTCTAAAGATTCCCCCGGGGAAAAATAAAAATAGAGATGTCTCTTACGTTACCCCTAATATGTGGAAGTAGCGACCTAATTTCATAGAGTCATTCGGTCTACCATTCATACATAACGAATTGGTATGGTATATTCATATCATAACATATGAATAGTAAGAACTAGCATTCTTATTGAGACTAGAAGTCATAGGGAAGAAAATAGATTTATGGATGGAATCAAATATTGCAGTATTTACAGACAAAAGTATTCGGTTATTGGGGAAAAATCAATATACTTTTAATGTCGAATCAGGATCAACTAGGCTTGAAATAAAGCATTGGGTTGAACACTAAGAAATACATCAAGGTACCTCAAAAACAAAATAATTAAGCTCAAAAGCTTGTACTAAGCCATAAAACACTTAAAACACAAATAATTAACAAAATAACTCAATTCTAACCTAAACACATACTAAATGATCAGATTAATGAGTAAACACATATTAAACTATGCCCTAAAACATGATGCAATTTACACTTATCACATCCCCACACTTAAATGTTTGCTTGTCCTCAAGCAAACAAAACAAATAACAACACAAGAAAACACAAAACACACATATGTAATAATGAGACAATGGCTTCAACTTAGCGAAGCAAGTTTAACTATAAACATAATTCTTCAAGTCGTTCTAACTTATTAACAAGCAAAATCCATGTCTAAGCACCTTGGACTAAATATACAAACTAATCAAAATTTTAATTTTGAGTCTATTCACCTCTATCACTTGCACACATATATTGATAATCATTCAATCAAAACAAAAGTGTAGCTATTCCTCGGTAGGTTTTCATGAAAAATCAAGTTACTAACAAGTTTGGTTTGTTTTTTTAATTTGAAAACATTTTTTTGTTGATTTTTCTTTAAGGACATGTACCTAATCTTTTTACGTAAAGGTAAACATTTGTGATGAATGTCAACAACTAAGTCATGTTGTTATTAAGCTGCTTGATTAGAATGCCATTATAGCCTTTTCACGAGAAGGCACGCATTTGTGATGCGTGTCGATCTGGTTACTCAGCTACTTCATATTCTTAATTGGCTATTAGCTCTATTCATAACCTGAAGGCCAGCCAAATAGTTATTTTAGTAAAAATTATACAACTTTTTTTTTACACAAAATTTTGCCTACCTTATTGCTTTGGCTAATCATTTTCATGAAAATGTACTAATAATGACACTTATTTGATTAGCCTAAAATTATAAATGAGTATGGCAATTTCCTAGGGTGAATGGACTAACATCGTATCCTAATTAACCAACATATTTAGCCTTAAGTAATTTAGGTCACTAATTTCACAACGTAATTAATCTTCGCAACCTAAAAGGCTATGTGTAAGGCTAAATCTATTCCGTTAAGTCCTAGCCATTGACACAATTCACATCATGCAACCTATACAGACTATCATACAATATGCAAAATTCACACTTACAGTAAAAACACACAACCCTCCCCACACCTGAGCAATATGTTGTCCTCAATGTGAGAAGGATACATACAAGCACAAAAGGGGCAATGAAACAATATATAGAAAGAAAAAGAACAAAATACTAACAAACATGAAAAGAAAAGGCTTAGAACAAGAAACTATCGTGGTGACTGAGGTAGTGATGTGTCAAAGGCAGAGACCAAATGTGCTTGACGCCTAAGATTGTTGCCTTATCTTATAATTACTTAAAAAGAGTAAGAGAGTTAGCACTCCAAAACATTACAAATCATTAAGAACTTATTTTTTAAACTTAAAACAAATCTAATTATGAAATTCAGACTATCTAAAAAGAAGTAAAGGAAATAACATGAAATTAACAATCCATAGGTTGCCTCCTATGCAACGCTTCTTTTAACGTCAGTAGCTCGATGCTTTATCCTTAGAAACTCAACTGAGATCAATTATGAGCGGCTTACTTCCACCTTTTTTGTTCAACATCGTTTTGTAACCTGTAAGTAAGCTACAAATTGCAAAATAATTAAAAGGGCAATATTGATAACATTATAAAAACCAATTAAGCTCAATAATGTTATTTTAAGTGAACTGTCAATAAAACAGGGAATAACAAAACTCCCTGAATCTTCCATCAAATCTAACAATTTGTCCTATAAGAAGGTGAGTTGCTCTCTTTCTTCCTTAATCACCTTCGTCTCCTCTACTTCTTTCACTTCATGAATAAAGACTTCCATAGCTTCTTCAAACTTGATGTTTGTTGTCATTTGTTCTTCTTCTTTTTATTCTTTAGAAGATTCAAACACATCAATTATCCTGAATGAGCTACTATCCTTTGGATTCTTTAATACATCATTCAAATTGAAGGTCACTTGGTCATCATTAATCACAAGGATAAAGTTCTTTTCATGAACATCTACCCAAGATTTTCGATGTTCACATATGGTATATCAAGAACTGGTGAATAAAAGGGAGGTTGGCTTTCTTTTCTTCAATCTCTTTCTTCGTCTCTTGGTCTTCAATAAGGTGGGGTTCAGTTTGGTTTTTCACTGGTCCTTCTGGCTCTCCCCTATTCTTAAGTGTGATAGCCTCATATTGCTCTGTTTGATGTATTTCCATATTACTTAGAGAGTCTTCCACACTTCTCTTACAAAATTCATAGGAAAGCTATCTCAATTGAATCTTTAGGTTGTGAATAGACGAGGCATGATTTTCTGTTACTTGCTCAATTTGCTCTTCTAGTCTTTTTTGGCCCTCTTCCATGTCTGTGAGCTTATCTAAGATCTTGTCCAATTTAGAATCCTATAAACTAGACTCATCTTACTGAAATCCTAATAGGTATTGATGTCCTAAGTGAGTCCTTATATTATTAGACCAATAAAAATTTTGGTGGTTCTGCCACCCCGAAGTGTACATGTTCCGATAAGGATCATTACTTCCCCAACCATACTGTGCCTCATTGTAGTTCATAAAAGCTCCTTGCTCCTTATAATATCTATCTTCCCTATAATATCTATCTTCCATCATTGTTCTTTCCATTTCTTCTTAGCATCTAGCTCTTCAAATGTCTCATTTCTCATTCTAAGATGTCTTGCTGTGTCTCTACTTTACGCCCCAAACTACTTTCTTTATTTTTATTTTATTTTATTTAAAAAACAGAAGATAGTGAAAAAACCTTAGATTAAAGAACTAAACTAATCGCCTCCCCGGTAATGGCACTAAAAATTTGATCATGGTTTTCCAATATAAGTTCTAATTAGTTAACCTCAATAATTCGCAAGTGCATGAGTCATTTGCGTAATACCTAAAGTGTCAATCCCACGAAGAGGTATAATCTAATCCTAAATCTAAGGCCAAAATAATTCACAGTAATTCAAAATATAACAAAACCAAGGCAAGAATTTAATTTAATCACACAACTTAATTCCAAGAATCAATTACAAAAATATTAACAAAGTAGCAATTGCAACATACACTCAAGAATCAGCCTAAAGGAACTATCAATTAAAAGAAATGAGAATTTTTATCTATCTTTATCGCTAACCTAATCGATTATAAATTATCATATTATTGGTCCTAGACGATCCTAGGGTTTATTCTCTCTCTCGAGTTATAACCATTAACCATAAATTATAAAACCTAATCAGATTATGGAAAATTGCAATTTCTCAATTAACAATATATCCAAATAATTAGATCTGAAGTTGTCCAATAAACTATCAGGAACCTATATAAGATCTCTCTTCACATGATCATAGATTTGATTAATTTCTCATTCTTATTAAATCACCTAACTCTCGTTAGCCCAATTTAATTATTTTTCATTCGATTCACCCTCTTAGTCTATTACTGAATTATGTAATCATAGAAATCAATCACAATAATTCCAATAAACATAAAACAATAAGATTTTATTAAATCAAAGATAAAAAACCTGAAAGTGAGTATAAAACATCTCAACATTCACAACCCTATCTTCAAACTACTATTCTCAATTTTATATAATAATAAAAATGGAAAAACTATGAAATACGATTCTAAACAGAGACAGGAGGGAGCAACGTCAAAAATTTCTAATCCGAGAAGTACGTCAACGTCAGCTTCTTCTCCACTTCTCCACTTCTCTCTTCTTCTATTTCTCAATCTCTTAACAATTCTCTATAGGGTTTCTCTCCAAAAGTGATTGATGACAAAGCTCCTTCATCTTCTGTCTTATTATTTATATACCTTTTGTGTTTTGGGTAGCCCTAGGGTTTTCCAGGGTCTAAAAGGTCTGAAAATCCCTTAAAACTTAACGTTTTGAATGTCTGCACATCTGCTTGACGCAAGCCACGATCGTGGCCTTGCATGCCATAATCGTGGGCCACATTTGAGCCTTCTGTCATGATCGTGACAAGCAGGCCATGATCGTGGGCTATGTCCTGGGCTTCTATCATGATCTTTACGATCATAGGCTATTGTTTTGGTCTGAATGTCTACGAAACTTCTCTGTTTTTCGATGTTGACCCTGAAATACTAACAAACACATAAAGGTACCTCAAAAATATAATAATTAATCTCAAAAGCTTGTAATAACCCATAAAGCACTTAAAATACAAATAATTAACAAACTAACACAATTCTAACCTAAAAGCATACTAAATGATCGGATAAATGGATAAACACAAATCAAACTATGACCTAAAACATGTTGCAATTTACACTTATCAAAACACATATGGTAGACATTAGTTGGATGACTTATTTGGATGGATGGACAACCACAGACTAAAAAGAAGAAGGATGAGTGACACTCTTTAACACAAAATAGGGCCTGCGAAAAGAAAATTTTGTATTTAATATAATATACTTATTTAATAGTTTTGTATTTATATATGTTGCATACAACGCCAAATTTCACTATAAGCATTAACACTTGAAACTTTTACAATCAATTATTAGTATAATGTCAACAAAAACATGTGATATAATTTCAAAAATTGGACTTAATAATATTATTTCATTAAATCAAACAAAGCAAGAGATGATTTAGATTCAGTTTTGATGGCTGAGTGAGAGGTGATGATAAAGTGAGATTGGTAGCTATTCATATGATACAAGTCTTACATTATTCTATCCAAACCAATTATATTCCAAGTTTTTAGGTTCTATATGATGCGAATGTTTGATTATAATCAAAAAAATAATGAAATTCTCTTATCACTTTGCTAACTGGTAACAAATTTAAATAAAAAATGGTAATAATAGAACTTATGATAGAAAAAATATAGGTGATAGTTGCATTGTCCAATGATTTTCTTAAACCTTAAGATTAGAAAGCATATGGACAAACATGTTTTCAATACGTTGTGCAAAAATAAAAGCAGTCATAAGATATGAAATATAATCATATTTGAAGTCTAATGACCCTTTGTTTGAGAAGATAAGTAGAAGCAAACCTAATTGTGACAATTGGTTAACTTTTATTTTCTTTTAGTCTAAGTTTTTTTAAAACTTCAACTATCTTATCTCTCATATGAAATGTAGACAACTAAAACATAGCATAAATTCATCATAAATGAGGGACACATTGTTTGATGTAGATTTAGACATTTCATCAAACATTTTTTTGGCGACTCGAATTCATCTCTAGCTAATAATAAAACCATTGTATTTTTCCATTATTCACCAACATAAACACGTTCAAACACATTATTCACCAACCACTGTTCAAATAACACACAAACTCAAACACACAATACTGAAACCGATGTTCATATACAAGCATTTAAATAAAGACTTAAACTAATCACAATGGCTTGTCAAGTCTTTATGTTTCAATTTAAACAATGCCCATACATAAAATCTTAGACTATTAAACTACAAGCCTAAAAACTCATTATTCATTGTTAAAGGTAACATTGCAAAAACAACACAAAATTGATAACATTATAAACATTACTTAGTTGAATGACTTACCTTGATAGACGGACAATGGCAAACTACAAAGAAGATGAATCAATCACAATCTCAATGTTCTTCAACAGAGAACACGACCTGTAAGAAGGACAATTCATGTATTTTTCATATTCTATATATAAACAACCTAAAATTAGAAGAAAATAACAATAATTCATATATAAAGACATAAAGGAATGCAATGTGAGTAGCGCGATAAATAAGAACAATAAGAGAAAGAAGAGGGGACCCTATTCAACATATAGCACTACAAGAAAATCGTGTAATAGCGTCGGAATATTTCTGACGGAAAAAAATCAGTCGATAATTACCGACGGAAAGTCAATATTCCGTCGGCAAATAGAATGTTTTACCGACGGACAATAAATCCGTCGGAAATACTGTAGGAAAAGCTTTCGCGCAAAATCTCCAATAGAAAATAGCGACGCCAAAAGTCTCGGCGACGGGAAAAAAATGCGGGAATCGTTCTCGCAATTTAATTGCTTCGCCATTTACCGACGGGAGAACAACCATTGGTATTTAGCTTTCATTTACCAACGGTAGTACATTCCGTTGTGATATCTTCGAGCAATATACCGACGGACAGTCTTTTCTGTCAGTAAATTGTTAACAGACGTCGTCGTGTCGATGAGGAAGGGACGACACACCGACGGAATAGGGTTTCCGTCGGTAAATGTACCGACGGAACGTCTGTCATCCGTCGGTAAATTTGTTATGAACAAATTTTACCAACGGTATTAATATGCCGTCGGTAATCTTACCGGCAGATACCGACGGTAGATGATGTTACCGTCGAAAAATGTCGGCAGCAAAACCTAGTTTGCCGATGGAATAACTTATCCATTGGTATTTGAGTTTCTACTCTAATAAAAATGCCGTGCTTTTACCGATGGAATGGTCTTGTCCGTCGATAACTGTCGGCGGACGCGTGTTCTGGAAACCTAGATTACCGACGGAATGTTGTGTTTCGTCGGTAATCCAACGGCTATAATTCGTGCCCGACCCCCTCCCCTCCCCTCGCGTTTTCATTTCTTTTCTTTCCTTACGGTTCAGAGTTTTCCGACTCCTTCTCTCGCATTTTTCGATCGTGTTTCGATTATTGTCTTACTCA
>JAOQMS010000008.1:39021769-39035533 GCA_027563885.1 Erythroxylum longipes | reverse complement strand
TTGAATATGTGTAGGAAGTTGTTGATGAATGGTATATGAAAATGTTTTGATCTTTTTGGTCGATGAACAAGTATAGCATATGAATTGGTTTGTGAATGATATTAGGTTGGAATGAAGTTGGAAATGAAGTAGAAGAGATGGTTTAGGTATAAGATGAGTTAGATGTAAATGTTGGAAGTTTGAAAATCTGGAAAATGAAACATGTTCTGCGTATGTTTCTGTCAAAGTTTGCCGCGGCCAACTTTTCTTGGTTCGCCACGGCGGACTTGTAAGATTTCAAGTGAACTTTCCGGCACGGAGCATCTATAGGTATTTTAGGCATAACTCTTTCTGTAGTTATCCAAATGGAGTGATTTTTAATTTGGAGTACACTAGAGACATATAGATACAAATTTTATGATGAAATGGAGTTCTAATTCAGTCTATAAGTATTTGAAATTTTGAATGGAAGTTGAACAAAGAATGTGGTTTTAGTATAAGAATAGCCAAAAAATGTTTGGGGTATAACTTTTAGAGTACTGAACCAAATTGAATGATTTTAGTGTCATTAGAAACTTAAGACAATGAGGAACATGTTTCTAGGTTAAGTGTTATTAAATTTATTCATTTACTTAATCAGAATGATAGTGGAAAATTGACCCAAAAGTTTGAATTTTTGAAATTTGGGTTCAAAAAACTTAGGAAATGAATGGGTTTTAGTGAATATGTTTAAATTGGAATTCCTATTTAATGGAGTTTTTGATTATTATTAAGGAAAATCAAGGAAGGCAAGAGGAGCAAGAGGAAAGACATCCTTAAGCTAATTTATTAAGCAAGGAATTCATGGTGGGTACATGTTTATAATAGAGTAAATAAGCCACTCATTGTCTTCTTTAAATCAAGGAAGCTTAATGGTTTCAATTGCATCATAGATGTTGCATTTATTTTCTCTTAGTTGGATTGTGAAATTGTTATATGTTTGCTACATGAATTGTGTTGATGATTTATAAAAAGATTTTGAAAAAGATTCTTTTTGAAAAGATGCAAGTTTATGAAATCAGGTTTTCGGAAATGTTCTTTTTTTGAAATATCTAATGTGCATGAAAAACAAGTTTCCAACAAGGTGCCATTTCGGTAAACTGTTTTTGATTCATGAATTATATGTTATGTGGGTTTGGTGTAATCCATTTAAGAATGTCACGTGCATGTTGACCAAGAAAAGGCTTCTCTCGCCTGCCCGCAAGTGGCACGGAGCTCCTTCATGGACTCCCTCATGTTTACCTCTACATAAGACCACCATGTGGAATTACGATAGTATGTCAAGTTTTACGACTACACAGGACCATTAAGTGGAAATGTGTAGTTCGTCATGTTCATGGATTTACCCAAACCATTCTGATGTGCTTATGTGCTCATGATATGTTTGACAAGATGGATGCATACATGATTTGTACTATTGAAAATTGTTTGACAAATTGAGAATTTCATGAAACAAGTGTTTTTATGATTTTTAAATGCGGAATTACTATGGTTATATAAAGGTTCAATGAAAATGAGTTTTAAAAAAAGGGTTTTTGCTTGTTTCTCGATTATAAACTTGTTACCCATGAGCTTTAAGCTCACCCCCTTTTATCCATCCCATCTTCAGGTAAAGAACATGATATTGAGTGAAAGAGGGTCAAGGCATCGCTTCAAGTTGCATATTTTTGTAATTTAAGCTAGATTGTAACAATGAGGCTTTTAGTTACATTTCGAGTATTATTAGTTCAAGTATCTTATGTATTTTGGGATTATGAGATATGGATGTATTGTGGTTTGAAATGCCTTTACGGCTTTGTGAAAACTCTTATCTTTAGATGTTAATGACTTATTAATTATATATGGATGCCATTGAGTGGAAATGTAAATTTGCGTATGGTTAAGATTGAGTTGAAATTAGGAATACTTGAGGAAGTAATTGATTTGAGATGATGAATTTTTGAACAGGAATTGTGGTTACATATAAGTAAGATGTGTTATGGAAAAAGAAAGATAGGAAATTGTGAAGGATGATAATTAGTTGTAGTAGTGAATAAATTGAGTAGAGATTTCAGAATTTGACAAATTAACACTGGTAGTTGAATTGGTATGAAGTGTATGTGTATTTTAGTGTTGAAATGTTGAGTTAGAGTTACAGGCTAGAAGGTTTCGCAGCGGCGAACTTTTCCCAAAAGGTCTTATTATGGCTAATTGTGTATCTTCGCTAATATCCCGAGAGACGCTTGGGTCTAATATGGGAACTTCACCGCGGAGAAGTCAAGAGTTTGCCGCGGTGAACTATTCCTGAAGGTTTTCACAGAAGTGCTCGGCCGCTCACTGCGGGAACTTCTGAACCCAGGATCCAACATTTAGGGTTTTATGACTCAAGAGTTGGACTCCGGAAATGAGGCCTACATGTTATGGTATCAAAGCAAGAAGATGAATCAATAATGGTTAAGGTGTTTTTCATTGGATTACGCCCACGTTATATGAGTCCCGATAGTTGGCTAATAAGGGTTCTTTGAAATAACCCTACAGGGTAATAAGCTCACGTTTTATGATATTCTGGATAGTTGGGCTCCGAAAATGGGGTCCAACATTATTGATTAAAAACATCTTTGTTTCTGTTGTTGAAGGAAATGTAGTAGTTTAGTTAGTGATGAGTAGTTGTAGTTCGTGGTATTTATATGCATACCTTATAACTTGTGTTTGGTTGTCCCTTCTTACTTAGTACTTTTTTAATACTTGTGAGTTACCCTTTGAGCTTTTTGCCTTACCTTAACCCAAACCCCATTATAACCCTAAGTAAAAGCCCTTTTTGATCCATAATAGCACGTAATCTATGTGGTAAAGAATTTGTGAGCTTGCAAGCCTATGATAGTGTAGTCTCTTAGAGGTAGTATTGATTGAAACACCGACCCTAAACACTTGAGTAAATGAGTGAACATCTTGAAGAAAATCCATCTTAGTTTTATTTTACCTTTAATCAATGGTGTCTACCTTTGACTTTGTTTATGTACATTGATGAAAAGATTATGATATATGTAGTAGCTCGATACTTGAGTTTGTTGAAGTTTGAAGAATTGCATATACTTGATTTTCTAAACAAATTGACAGAATATCTTGGTTATATTTTAAAATTGCTTGAGGAGAAGCAATAGTTTAAGTGTGGGGGTATTTGATAGGATTGAATCATTTTATATTTTCTTATGCATTTCAATGTCTTTTCAATCTTATTTTCATGTTTAAATACTCAATTTATGTTCATTTGTGATTAAAGGATTGAACACAAATATATGCTAAAAGGAAGAAGTTTTACAAAGTTTTGAGAGCCATCTATGGAGGAGAAACCATCAAGGGCATTCGGAGGAGAATAGGAGAAGACCTGGGAAATAACCCAGGGCTATGATGGTGACAGAAGCTTGAGCACAGGACCACGATCGTGGGGAATTAGCCACGATCATGACAAAGAGTAGATAAACCAGCCACAAATGTGCACTAAAGGCCACGATCGTCACTTGGGCGCATACAGACATGAGGTCGCTTCCAGATTCGAGTTTTCTAGGGACTTTTTGGACTTTTTAGGCATAGGAAAACCCTAGAGTTTACCCTAAATGGAAAAGGTTATATAAAGAAAAAGAAATGACCTAGAAAGCTAGTCTCAAACAAACCACTTTTGGGAAAACTCCAAGAAGAGAGAAGGGTCTCAAAATATGTCATTTTTGGAAAACTCCAAGGAGAGAGAAGGAACCAGCAGAGAGATTTTTGTTACTTTCCATAAGCTTAGCTATTCTCTTTCAGTTCCAATATTTTATTTCATATTCATTCCATTAGTTTAAAGCTTTCTTAGTGCTAATCATATTTTACATGTACTAGAATGTTAAAATAGATGTTTGATGGATTTTATAGTTGAACTTTATGAATTTTGTAAGGAACCTTTATGTCATATTAATGGATGTTTATTCCTTCAATTTTCCAGCTTTAATCTTAGTTGTTTGAGTTTATTCATGTGCTTTTTTAGATATAAATTTATTGGATATTTGAATGTTTAATGGTTTATGTTATGGGCTTTTGCTTATTTGTGATGCTTTTAATTAATTTGTGTTTAATAGTTAGGATTTATGCATGTTCTTAGATTCATGATCAATTAATTTGGGTTTTTTTTATGCAAGTTATGTGTGCTGGAATTTTTATTTTGATGCAATTAGTTTAGATTTTGTTATTTGGGTTATGATTAGTTACTTGTTAGCATAAAGAGTTTTGATTTCTATTAAGTTATTGTTGAATTTCGATTTTTATTACTTCATTTATAATTTCCAGCCTTGGTTTTATTTAATTCAGTATGAGTTTTGTTTATTTAATGTCTATTTTGTTTAATATGAACATGTGGGGCGAGATTACTTAAGGGTTTGGGGATATTATAAGGATGAAGGGATGGAAATTGTGAGAATGAAGTTGAACTTGTCTTGAATTAGTGCTTATAGGTCTAGGTTGGTTTGGGATATAGGATAAATGTCATGAATTAGGAATTTCTTATAGGCTTGATCACCCTTTAGGTAACTTTCTAACCCCAAGGATGAGGTTGAGCGTGTGATATGTAATAGTTTATAGTAATTCTCGAAAGTAGCAATAGGTTAGTTGAATTTGTTAGGATACTTAATCAACTAATCTAGGATCCCATACCTTTAGGTTACATCTTCCGAGCTTATGAGTATATAGCCTAAGTTAGTTGTTTCTTAGTACCTAATGCATATTCACTACTGAACTTAGAGAGCCTATTCGAAGTTATAGTGGAGATCGGTGCATTTCTGGAACTTATTAGTGTTGCCTATTTTAAGAAATTAAGGGTTCGAGAGCTTAATCAAGTGCATAGGCTAACACCATGATGAGAGTACCTTTTATTTAGATTTAAGGATCAATGAACATCCTGAAACCCTGAAGATATCTTCAACCTACTTCTTTACCATTGTTATTAGTCTTTTCTCAATTTGCTTTGTGTTTATCTTTTCATTTACGTTCATTGCATCTTAGTTGTTTCATTTTCATCATTTCAGGGTGTTTTGTTTTCTTTTATTTGCAATATTGGAAGTAGATTTGCATCCCAGCTCTCTGTGGTTCGACCTTAGGTTGCCATTTACTGCATAGTTGGTAGCTAGGAATTTATTATTTGGTAGTTAGCGACAGGCTATTATACCATCTTAGGGGTTTATTGTGCCTCAAATCATTGTGAATTTTTTGTAACTATTTAACTTACTACTTTAATTTTTTTGATTCAAGTTCGTAAACTAAGTTCGAATTAAAAGAAACACTAAGGTACGTGACATTTTTACATTATATGAATCGAGAAAGAAAGTTCTCGCTGTGACTTGTAGCAAAATTTTTACCGATAAGCCTCATAGGAGCTACATTACGGGTTTCTTACCTATATACCATCCTAGGGATATATTATGCCTCAAATCACTGTGAATTTTCCATAACTATATAAGTTACTACTTCTTTAATTTTTTGATTAGTTCGAATTAAAAGAAACACTAAGGTATGTGGCATTGTTACACCATATGAATCGAGAAAACAAGTTCTTGCTATGACTCATAGGCTTGTGGAATTTTTCATCGATAAACCTCATAGGAGCTACATCACAGATTTCTAGCCTATATACCATCTTAGGAGTTTATTATGCCTCAAATCACTGTGAATTTTTTGTAACTATACAAGTTACTACTTCTTTAATTTTTTTATTAGTTCGAATTACAAGAAACACTAAGGTACGTGACATTGTTACACCATATGAATCAAGAAAGTAAGTTCTCGTTGTGACTCATAAGCTCATGGAATTTTTCACCAATAAGCCTCATGGGAGCTGCATCATTAGTTTCCAACCTATATACTATCCTAGGGGTTTATTATGCCTCAAATCATTGAGAATTTTCTGTAACTATACAACTTCCTAATTCTTTAATTTTTTGATTTAAGTTCATACACTAAGTTCAAATTAAAAGAAACACTAAGGAATGTGGCATTGTTATATCATATGAATCGAGAAAAAAAGTTCTCTTTATAACTCCTAGGCTCGTGAAATTTTTCATCGATAAGTCACATGGGAGCTACATCATGGGTTTCCAGCCTGTATATCGTCCTAGGGGTTTATTATGCATTAGATCATCCATAAGATCTCAAACTCATTCCACATACAGTAAATACTTATATAATTCATACATCTACTCATCAATGATTCAAACAAAACCCAAATATAAATACTTAAACTATTAAAGAAGCACATAAAAACTCATCAATGATTATAAGAATATTCTAAACAATGACACAAAATTAAGACCTTTGCATTCCCACAAAACCCAAACATAAAAACTCGTACTATTAAAGCAACACATATGGTAGACATTAGTTGGAGAACTTACTTGGATGGATGGAAAACTATAGACTACAAAGAAAAGGGATAAGCGACACTCTTCAACACAAAATAGGGCCTACAAAAAAGAAAATTTTGTATCTAATGTAGCACACATGTTCAATAGTTTTATATTTATATCTGTTGCATACAACGCCAAATTTCACTATAAGCATTAACATTTGAAACTCTTACAATCAATTATCGATATAATGTCAACAAAAGCATGTGATATAATTTCATAAATTTGCTTAATAATTTTATTTCATTAAATCAAGGAAAGCAAGAGATGTTTTAGATTCAGTTTTGATGGCTGATTGGTGATGATGAAGTTAGATTGGTAGGATGTGTATTAAAGTGATATAAGCCTTATATTATTCTATTCAAACCAATTACATTCCAAGTTTTTAGGTTCTATATGATGCAAATGTTTGATTATAGTCAGAAAAAACAATGAGATCCTCTTATCAATTTGTTAACAGATAGCAAATTTAAATAAAAAGATGGTAATAATAGAACTCATGTTAGAAAAAATATGGGTAATAGTTGCATTGTCGTATGAGTTTCTTAAACCTTAAGATTAGAAAGCATGTGAACAAACATATTTTCAATAGGTTCTGCAAAAATAAAAGTAGTCTTCAGATATGAAATATAATCATATTTGAAGTCTAATGACCCCTTGTTTGAGAAGACAAGTGGAAGCAAACCTAATTATGACAATTGGTTAACTTTTATTTTCTTCAGTTTGTTTAGTCTAAGTTTTTTTTTCTGACACTTCAGTTATCTTAAGGCATCTCTCATATGAAATGTAGACAACTAAAACATAGCATAAATTCATCATAAATGAGGGACACATTGTTTGACATAGATTTAGACATTTTATCGAACAATTTTTCGGCAACCCGAATTCATCTCTAGATAACAACAAAACCACTGTATTTTCCATTATTCACTAATATAAACATGTTCAAACACATTATACACCAACCACAGTTCAAATAACACACAAACACAAACTTAAACACACAATACTCAAACTGACGTTCATATATAAGCGTTTAAATGAAGGCTTGAGCTAATCACAATGGCTTGTTAAGTCTTTATGTTTCAATTTAAACAATGCACATACATAAAAACTTAGACTATTCAACTGCAACCTAAAAACTCATCATTCATTGTTAAAGGTAAAATTGCAAAGAATAACATAAAATCGATCACATTGTAAACATTACTTAGTTGAATGACTTACCTTGATAGATAGACAATGGAAAACTATAAAGAAGATTGATCGATCACAATCTCAACATTCTTCAACACAGAATACGACCTGCAAGAAAGACAAATCATGTATTCATGTATTTTTCATATTCTACATATGAACAACATAAAATTAAAGGAAAAAAACTATAATTCACATAGAAAGATGTAGAAAGGCATGCAATGTGAGTAGCATGATAAATAAGAACAATGAAAGTAGGAAGAGGGTACCCTATTCAACATACGTCAAATTTAGTCCTCTTTGTTCTTGGTTCATTTAAATAGCATATGTGCTGCTCTTTAATCATTTTGTCTATCCTTTGATTGATTGATTAATTCATTTAGCTCTTTTGCACACTTTACTTAACATAATCTTTCATACATTAACTTACTCCTATCACTAACAATAAAAAAATTTCGTAGTAAAATATTTTATTATCCACCACTATATCCATAAATCTCTGTAATCTTTTTTCCACCACAAATGTAAAGAGATGAAAATCTCTGAATTATCATTTGTGGATGACTTGATTTTGTTCTGTGGAGTTGATCCCCCTTCATTGGAAATTATGATGAATATATTGTCTTCTTTCTCTGACTACTCGGGATTGAGGACAAATTATCAAAATAGTGCTCTTTATACTTCTTAAAATGTTGGTAATTCTATCTTTTTTAGTTCTATCTCTAGATTAGGAAGTTAAAAACTTCCTTGAAGGTATTTAAGAGTGACAATCTCCTCTAAAAATGGTTTTCTTTGTGATTCTTTTTTGTTCTATTACATCGTATTCTTATCTATAAAGTTTTAATTAAAAAAACAAATTATGCCATCATCTTATCTCTTTTAGGTTATTTCTATATCTCTTATTTAGTTAAGGATTCTCCTTATTCAATTTATCATTTCATACCTTTCATATCATGGTTGTTTTAAACCTATTATTTGCATTATTAGTTTATCAAAGAATATAAAAGAAAAGAAAAGAAAGATATTGGTTCTAGAATAGTATATTGGTTCTAAAATAGTGGCCTTACCTACTTGGTCCTAAACACAGTATAAAATTTTGTGTTACCCTTCCTTATTTTATTCAGTTTTATATTTCTCACTAATTAACTCATCATTTTTCCCTTAACTATTTTTTTGGGTTTTTATACTTTTCAATTTTGAATTCTTATGTAAGTTTATTTATTTCTTTTAAGAACTTATGAAAGAAGCAAAAAGTGAAAAAAGTAAGAGATTGTGAGATTAACATTGAGAAAGGCCAAAAAGTAAGAGTGGAATATAAGTGGTTTGTTATATTTAAGACTGCTTATAAGGACTATAAGAGGAAATTTTATTCATTAACTTCTCTTACAACTTTTGAACATGTCTATTAAGGGAATTTCAACATCGAAGGATTAGAGGGACAACTTGTATATTATATAAGCTATGTAACAACAGTTTGAGAGGATGAATATCATATATGCTGAGCTGAGGGATATGTTAGATAAGAAATCATAATAGATTGTTGAATTGCAAGGTAGATGACAACCTTAAATTCTTAATAAGTGAAGGTCTATTGGGCATAATCCACTAGCTCTAACAGAAGATAATGAGGAGAATGATAAATTTACTGCTGATGATGTTGATCTAGACTTTGAGGTTAAAAGGGAGAGGTTTGGACATAGAGAGGAGTCAGGCATGATTAAGAGTAAAGGAGGGAGCCTAGACCTTAAGAAATGGTGGATAGGAATCTTAGTAATATCAAAATAACCAAACCTTTCTTTAATGGTAGGGGTAATCTTGATGCTTATTTAGAGTGGGTGATAAAAGTAGAGTTAATATTTGATTATCATAATTACTTTAAGAAAAAGAAGGTAAACTTGGAGTTATTAAAGTCTATGAATTATGTCAGCATTTAGTGAGATCAATTAGTGAATAATAAGAGAAAGAATCGTAAATGATCAATTTTAATTTAGAATGAACTAAAAGATGCCATTAGAAGGAGAATCATACTAAGCAACTACTAGTAAGATTTATATCAGATGCTACAAAGTCTTTCCTAAAGATCAAAAAGTTTGGAAGACTATCATAAGAAGATGGAAGTAGTTCTATTTTGATCCAATATAGAGGAGCATAAAAAAGTAACTATGTTGAGATTCTTGAATGATTTAGATAGAGAGATAGCTAATATAGAAGTGATATATTATTATGTAGAATTAGAAGAGATAGGTAAATGGAAATGAAGATTAAGAGATAATTACAACACAAAGTTAGTGCTAAATGTAGGTAATTAATAGTACATAAGGTTTTGTATTGGAAATTAAGTTCTAAGGTTATGAGAAAATGTTATTGTTGTCGGATATCCCATAGTTATAGTGGAATGTGAAATATTTATATAACATTGATAAATTTTCATATAATAAATACTTATGTTAAAATTGGTAATTAATGACAATCTAACATTCACTAGATCTTGACTATTGGGAAATGGGCTATTTTCTATTCCTTTATAACTTTTTATAAGAGGAATAGATTTTCCATATCTACCATGCAATTGGATTTGCCTCTTTTTATGGCCTAACAGGAGTCTTCTTTTTCTTTGATTTATTTTTTCTTCTCATGTTCTTCTTTGGCCTACTTGGAACAAATCTTTGACTGGTGGATGAATCTCTTTATAAGTGTTAGGTGACCATAACTTTTATCATCTAATTGGTTGTAAGAGATTGTCAAAAACTTCTATGGACCTATCTCTTTGGTAGCAATGATTCTCATTGCCTTATGTGGCTGCTTGACATAGAATATGACACTAATGGCACAAGAGCAAGGGTACCCATAGAGTTCCCATATCCTTAAGTTGCAAGTGTTCGCCCATTATAAGCAGACAATGTGTTCATCATCTCTATTTCCCACTTTATGTTTCACGATTCCACTATAATGCAAAAAATTTAAAACTATCGCTAAAAATCCCTAAAGCTACTAAATTGAAACAAAAACACCTAAATCATTGAATTAGCTTTTAACAAACGCTTCTTTATGATTTTTTAACTGGGTTGTTAACTCAATTCCAAATCATAAGTTCATTAGCTTCTAAATATGCCACATTATCCATTAGAATAGGATTATCAGTCTCCTCTTTTTCTCCTCAAAAATTATAAGTATCTAATGTATGATGTAAGATTATGTCCTACATAACATGAAAATTTTCAAAACAAATAACATATATATAGAAATAAGTATAATCTTATTCAATGTACATCTATAATATCTTTAGCATTAGCTAGGAAAGGTCATCATGAGATCAAGGGATCCTCTCTATCATCCTCATTTTCCATAATGATAACACAACAAAAAATCTAAAAATTTCAAATTTAACCAAAACATCCTCTATAACGCCTCTACGGTACTTAATTGACCTCTATAACCCAAACATCCTCTATTGTTTTCACTTTATCAATATTAAAAATACCACTTGATTTTATCTTTAGACTTGAGTTCCTCCATTGATAATTATTGATATTTATATTTTCTATTAGGTCTTGTAATTCCTTATACGTTTTAAAGTTGGTAGTCCTATATAAATATTCGTTAGTCAACCCAGTAAAAAACAAAGACCGACAGAATGCCCATACAATCAAACTAGAAACAAAAACTCATACAATTAAAGCAGTATACATGGATGGAAGAAGATGGATGCAATACATAGTCGGAAAAAAAACAATTAAAGATGGACCACTTACCTCAACCGGTGATTAAACGAAGATGACGATGATAGCATGCGATGGAAGAAGATGGACACAGAGAAGGGTAGACAACTAGGAAACTGAAGGAAACATGATGGATGATAGAGAACCACGAACGGGGAGGACGACAAGGAACCAACGACGATGATAGAGGAGAAAACAAAGAAAAGAGAAAGGAGAAAATGAGGATGGATGAGGAGGGGGTAGGTTTCGTGGGTAGGTTTGCATTTAAGGAAAATAACATCATTTGATGTTAAACCAAACAACGTCGTTTGATATTAAACCAAACATCGTCACTTTCATTTTATTAAAAACGTTGAAGCCGAAGATAACGATGATGTTTAGGTTTTAATTTTACTGAAAGAATAGTTATTCCGTTGGTAAATCACAGACATAATCCAGTTCCATCGATACACTTCGATGCTTATTTATGCCTTCAAGCATTCCCTCTTAATTTACCGACATATATCACAATTTCGTAGCTATATTTCGTTGAAGAAATTGACAGGATAATTTCCCTCCATCTTTACTGATGGATATTTTGTTCGTCACAAAATGTAATTTTTTTGACAATGTTACTGATAGAAATTAATTTTCCATTACTAATTGACTACTGTATTTGTTATGTCGGTAATTTTTCATCGGTAATTTGTAATTTTCTTGTAGTGATGGATAAGAGAGTTGATGGGGAAATGAAGAACTTATAATTAATATATCAACAACACAGACAAGGAAGAAGATTGTAAGAGAAGGTGTAGAATGAATAAAATAGAGATATTAGATTTGGAGGAAGTAAATTTGAGTTTATATAGTTTATGAATCAAAAGATGACTATTAAAAAAAGCATTATTGACACTAAGATGAGAAATAAACTAATTATTTAATAGATAAAGTGTAAGTATAATACAGATAGTAGTGGGCCTAATAATAGAAGTAAAGGTATCATTGTATTTAATACTAGGAACTTGATGATATCTCTTAGCAACAAGGTGAGGCTTTATAATGCACAAGGGAACTATTTAGGGTCCTGTTTTGTGCAAATAATATATTTATAGCTAATAATGTTTGCAATAACTGGTGGAGGAACAAGAGTCCAAGTATGATTATATTGGAAAGTATTAAACTCATCAAGAATGAATTGGCACCAGAAGATAAATTTAATAGGTTGAGTGAAGAAAATGAGATTCGGTACACTAGGAGTATAAGTGGTGGTAGAATAAATGATATCATTGAAAAGGTTTTAAGTAATGCGAGTGTGGTTGCGTGTATGAATGACCATAGTGTAGAAATAGGAGGGCAATTGTGAAGGAATAAGGTGTGTCAAAGGGTATTGAGAAAGAGGTGAAGGAGAAGGTAAAGAAGCCATTTTAAAGGGTAAAGGCAAGAGGATGATAGAAAAAGAAGGGGAAGAGACATTAGTGAAGGAGGATTTGAAATAGCGAAATCAGTTTTAAGAAAACAAATATGGAAAGAGATTTAAAGTTTTGAAATATAGGGATCAAAGCATCGATAACTTTATATTGAGGAAAATAGTCAATAAAGACACATGGTGCATATTATGGTGTGAGTTTATTATGCTTGTGAAACTTAAAAATGCAGACATGTATAACGAAAAATACAAAATATGAGAAAAAATCAATTTAGTGTGAAATAGAAGCTTAAGGGAGGCTTATGTTTAAGTCAAGAGTAGGTAACAAAATTAATAAGATAGACATGCTTCAAACTAAAAGAACTTAGAAAGAGAAGCATATATAAGAAGGATAAGACCAATTTTAGTGATATGTCAAATTTTTTGCTCAGCAATGCTATTTTATTGAGTATGAGGGTATGGTATATGATAAATGATATCATAAGTAGTAAGATAAATGGCAAAAGCACATATGACGAATTCAAAAGCTCTATCATATTGAGAGGTTCAAATTTTGGTGGAAAAGAGATTTTCAATTATTGATGTAAAAGTTTGAAAATGAGAGAGAGCTTGAGATTTGTGAGTTAAGAAAAATATGATCTACGTGTAGAAGCTAAAATCATCAATAAAAATAATAAAGTAATCATAACAAGGAAAAGAAAAAGATGATAAGGGAGTCTAAATATCATAATAAATAAGTTTACTAGAGATATAAGAAGATAATAGAAACAAAAGTCAGGTGCTATTTCCTTGAAGACAAAGATACAATGATTTATGACATCTTATTGAGTAGAAAACATATGAGATAAATTAGACAGTATGATCTAATAAGGATGGCTAAATGTTGATGCCACAAATCAAGCATAGAAAGGTGACTGTGAAAGCTGTTGTTTTTTTTTTTTACTTTGATGGCCCAATTTATATCCCATATTGGGAAGAGATGAGGATGGGAGGAGTTTTTCAAGTTATAAAATAACTC
>JAOQMS010000008.1:39006304-39021669 GCA_027563885.1 Erythroxylum longipes | reverse complement strand
CATGTTGATTTGGTTATCTTGCTTCTGCTGTGTTTTGATTTCTAAAAAAGTTTTGAAATCTACCGTTTTAGCCAAATCTTACATGTTTTATTTTCTGATCCAACAATAGGCTATTTGGCTAATGTAGTTCGAAAAGGCAAAGAATGCCTTATCATATCCATGTTAATGCATGTGATAAAAATGTGGTCTCGAATAGAAATTCAATGCAAAATTAGGATGTATATGTCATGAAGGTCACGCATTATCAAAAGATAATAAGACTGATATGGATGTGTCACTCTAATAAGGCTCAAAATCTCGCTAGCTTTGTATACCACTAGTCACTACTCTTCTAAAGATAATACACATGGACCAATCACGAGAGCAAAAGTACATGTTAAAGTTTATAAAAAATTCTCTAGTCAATTCACGCTCTAATAATGACTATATAGTCCTAGAATAAACAGAAAAAGAAAATGTTTATTTTGTTGTTTTATTCTTTCTCTTATTTTGATTGAAAACTTAAAACAAGTAAAATAAACAAATTTAAAAACACACATGTCAAAACAAACTAATGTGAAAAAGTAAAGAAAATAAATTTACTTTTCTTGGGTTGCCCCCAAGAAACGCCTTTGTTAAGTGTCGTTGGCTCGACTCCTTTTTCTCCTTACATGACAAAATTATGATCTTCTGGTAGTACATGTAGTTGCTCTATGTGAGGTTTTTCCATATAAGGCCTTGGTTGATAATCGTTCACCTCTAGCGTCTTCCTTATCTTTAGATTCTTCATCTTTACTGAGTCCTTACTCTTTTAAAATAATTCGAATGACTCTTTGCCTTTTTCTTCTTCGTTTAATTCTTCCAGCCTGCTAGGTAAACGTAGATGGTTAGTCTCGAAAATAATTACAGACTCAGTACTTATATTCAAGCTAAATGATGTATCATATTCTGCTTCAAGCTCCTCCTCAACTTCTTCAACGCAAGCAATTCTTTGACTATTACTCTTAAAATTTTCAATTACCTCATCACTCTGTAAGTTTTCTGCACTAACGTCTATTGGGTACATCTCAGATTGATATGGTTGCTCCTCTTCACTTTGCAGTTCCATCTCAGTGATATCTACCCATCGAGGCAATGCATCTTGCTGGAATTGCAGAGTGTCCTGTCACATTTGGTTTACACCTTGTTGAAATGGCTACTGCATATTTTGTTAGAATTGTTGCATATTCTGTTGAATTTGAATATTGTTAGCAGTCATAAGATTAAGCAATTCTTCTAGGGATGTACCTGAGTCGTGTTGGCTCTTTGAATCTTGGAAACTAGACCAAGATTGCCTTTCATCCTGCTGGAATTGTAAGGTATTCTATTGAAGTTGTTGCATACTCTTTTGAAGTTGCTGCATACCATGTTTAAATTGAAGATGGCTAGCATTACAGGTCTTGATATAGTTGTCCAGAGGCATACTTGAGTTGTGACAAGAAGCTTCTGGTCCACACGGGAATTGTTGTCTATCCTACAAACTATCATAGAAGTAATTTTGATGGTTATCCCATCCATAACCAAAGTTAGGTTGATTAGTCCAACTTTAGTTATAGGATTGAGAATAAAAGTTATAAAAAAAATTCCTTCTATCCATGTCAATATTTTTCACAAATACCAAACAAAAAGTGAAAAGATTAAGGAATAACTAAAAATAAACTAATTAAAAAATATATGTACAAAACACCAATTAAAATCACAAACAAAAACTAAAACACTGCACTCCCTGACAACGACACCAAAATTGGCAGCATGTCGTAACGCTAGTTAAAATAAAAACTAAACCACTACTATAGCAGTGGTGAGTCTAGGTCAATTCCACATAGAGTGTGTGTAAAGTTGTTGAAATAAAATTAATCGGTGCTTAGGTTTAGGGGGTTTTGGTTTTAGAAATAAGAAAATAAAATAAAGCTAAACTAACTAACAAAAGCAATGTAAAAAATGTAAAAAATTTGACAAAAGTGGGGAATTACTAGGGACCCGATTCTTTGGTTCAATCTTGGCCTACACCCTAATTAAACATATTTATTGATTTGTTATTCTTAAACCTCTCTTAGCAACTATTAATCATGGATTAGTAATTAACTTGAGTTTTCCCTTAAGTAGTATTTAATCAAGATATGATCGTTAGTTAAACATAACTACTGAATAATCTACGCTAGGATCTCTAGATTCAATTAGGTTGTAGCATTACGAAATAGGAAAACCGATTAATCAAGGCAATAACCACATACGATGAGTCATTTAAACTAGGTTATATTATCCCTAGTGATTACGAATCATTAGTCGCTACACATGAATTTTAACATAACAATTATGGATTATATCAAAATTTTAGCAATGAGTTTGCAAATAAACGATTCAATGAACACATTAAAATCATCTTTTCATAATACTCAATGGAACACATATAACCGAACAATAACAAGAATAAGATTATCCATACACAAAACCCAAATCAATTAACATAGATAACACAATAAATTTCTATTGAGAGACAAAAACTATGAAAACACTTAACCCAGGTCGTCGACGTCAATGTCACCTCCGAATCGACGGTGGGATGTCTAGCCCTTTATAGGTATCTTCCAAAAAAATGCTTCAGCCCCCATATTGAATAACCCAGCCAAAACCCCTAAAACCATTGCTACTGTTATGTTCTTCTCTTCTATCCTTCTCACGCTACCGCTACTCCCTATTTCTAATTAATTTTTGGTCCACTTCGTTATTAACTGTCTTCCTTGTTACTGTGTGTTTTTTGCTCCTACCCAACGACAATGTTACTCCTTTGGCTTCCTAGCGTCTGCACGTTGTGTTTTGTTTGCGCTGCGTTGTCAACTAGTGTTTCATGCTCCCAACGCTGCTGCGTCATTTTGCTACCTTGGTTATCCACGTACTGTAGCGTTTTCTATATGGAATGTCTCTATTTTTTCTCCTCTTCCAATTGCCTCTTGGATTGTCGTTTAGGCGTACTTGCACGTTTTGGTCCTTTTCCATTAATTAAATTAATCTCTTGCATGGCCATGTAAAACATTAATTTCATGTTAAGATAATTTGCATGCATAATCCATGCAGCTCATGTTCTTTGCATTTTTTGTTCAAATTTGGTCGTGAGCAACCTTGATTCTTCTTCGTTTTGTTTTCATTTTTCTTGTCTTTTAATTTTCTTCTTCTTGCTCTATGAAGACAAGTGAGTATTAGCCTTCAAAAAATGGCCCAAATGTCGTGCTTTTGACTCACTGTAACTTCTTTGCTTCCGAATTGTGCCTAAAATCACATATGATTTAAAGTGAGTATCTTAAGCAATTTCATGTCATTAATCTTTAAATGTTATGAAATAATTAAACAATCAATTAAGCACATATCAAATTGGTTCTATATGAAAAGAGAATATCGAGTATTGGAATTCTATCTAGGGTTTGTTGAACTAGTTATATTTTTTAGATCATAACTCAGCATACAGACCTCTAAATTAGGTGATTTTAATTGAATACAAAAAATAAGACATAGAACTAGAAATATCTAGAAGAGACACTTACTTAATTCTGGCTTTATGATATTGAAAATTGAGATAAAAAATGGTAACCTGATGTTGCCCCTATTTTGGAGCAACTTGTGATATTTGTTATGTATCTCATGATTGGAAGTTCAAATGGTCTAATTGTTAATGTTATGGAAACTAGAGACATAGGATAAGAAATGTCTAGAAGATATCAAAACCTAATTCGAATGTTTTAGATATGCATATTAACGAATAAGTGGAGTTCATCATATGATTTGCTTCTAGACTGATTGTTTACCTATTTTTAGACCCACTGTGGGCTTAGCCCAAATTGTACTATTTTGAGTTTGTTTTTATTCTGATTTTTACTGAATCTTATCTGAACTTTTTTGAATGTGTATGAAACTTTTCAAACGCCTAGAAATAAACGAAATAGGACTTACCTTATGTGAATTGGGTGATTGAACATTAGAATTTAAGAGTAAGCATAACACATACTAAAGAAAATTTACATGTACATAAATGATTTTTATGCATATTTATTGCTCATATGTGCATAGTATGATTATACAAGTGTGATTTTGACACCCTTCTAATGAAGGTAAGTTATGGCTTGTATGTATGAACACAGATATAGATTTTATGACTTGAATGTATATCATATAACTTGTCAATATATGAATTATGAAATCGGAAAATGGTTAAAGGAAATGTAATAGTGCCTGCTTTATTGTTTTGGTGGTAAATAGATGGGCATGCCTATAGGGTTAAAGTGCAGTTGCTACAGTTTGACACCAATGGTGTCTTCATTTCGAGACTATAATGTCTCCACGGTTTGATGCCTTTGGGTATCCACAATTTTGATATCTTCGGATATCCACAGCTCTCGTTATCCTCACCTACAGAAATGTAAAGTAAAGGGTTATAAAAAAGAAATACAGTACAACAATATAAATAATTGGTATTGACGAGCATTTGCATTTGTACTAATAATTTGTATCAATGAGCATTAAATATCAATATTTGGCTTATAAATGTGCATTTTTGGTATATGGATAATATGTTGAAGAATATTTGCATTATGTATTTTGCTTAGGTATGCCATCATTGTTTACATAAGCATTGAATATCAATATTTGGTTCATGAATGTGAATTTATGGTATGTGAGTTATGATATTTCTGAATGTGTGTGCTTGGTGGGTGACTGTTGTGAGTGGTCATTCAAACTAAGTGTTTTCCCTACTAAGCTTTAAAGTTTGGCAAGGGTGTTAATCCGTGTAGGTCCAAGTCATAGGAGTGAGGTACAGGGAACATTTGCATGGATCAAGGCCAGTAGCTAGGAGTAAAAGTACCTTTGGATGTGTCTTTTGATTAAAGAATGGTTGTATATGTAATAAAGAAAATTGTTTGTTTTCCTTTCAGATTAACATGTAAATATAAAGATGTAATACTACTTTTCAATGATAATGTTAAATGATATGAAATTTTGTACTATGTATATGTGTAGCATTGAATAGAAAAATGTGTGATGACAGTCCCTATAAATAAATAGACATGTATGTCGTGATTGTTTGTACAGGAATTTGGTTGCCATGTCTATGGGTGATTGCGGGTTCCATATAGGGGGTGTTACAAGATTTGTCACCTAAAAAATTTAGGAGGCATATAGGATGTGATTGATAACGTTTCTATCTACCTAATTTAAGTTTAAATGTTCTGTTGAGAAAAATGAATATCAACTAAATTTGAATGGGATCCTAGCTCACTAAAAAGATCAAAGTAATTTTTCAAATAGTAGTGAGAGGTATTATTTTGAATAAAATAATAGCAATAACTAAATAAATGATTAAAGTTTTAACCTTATTTAGTTATCATGACATATAACCAATTACTTGCTTTCTTACATTTATTTTGATTTAAGTAGAAATTACCTTAGCTTAGTATATTCAATATTAAGTATTAGTGAGCCAATTTTCTTAGAAATAAGTTAGGTTTGAGAAGAGTTCTTAAAAGAATAAAAAGAAGTTTTTTTTTCTTGAAATGTAAGAAAATTTATTGAAGTAAAATTAGGTAAATCTCTTGTTTAAAGAGTTCAAACATATGTCTAGACATCAAACTAAAACTCTATGTGTACAACTCCAAAACACAAAAACCATTAGGAGTAGCATAGGACTAGGTCGAAAGGATAACATAGAACATACTTCTGGTGATAAATTACAAGTGAGTTCTTTGGCCAAAGTAGCCCTCCTAATCTTAAGGATGAGTTTCTCTAGGTTCTTTCTAGTAGCTAGGCATAGAACCGTAAAGATTATGCGGTTTCTATCTCCTCAGTTAGGTGTGCCAACATTCTAAACCCCAATTTGAATAATTTTATGTCTCTTTTACATTGCATGTAAACTTTTAATGCCTATATAAATGTTCTAAACAATTTTAGACTAATGTGTTGAAAATCGAAGAGGCTGAGCATATGATCCCGTATATATTAAGAGTATTCACCTCTAAGAATATGTGATTATGGTCTTCCTATATAGTTGCACATAAATCACGTCTAGAGCTAGCAATAGTAAATTTAAGCATGTCGTTTGTTCTAATCTTTTTAAAGTGTGTGAGATGAAAACAAATGAATAGGATAGGTCAATATCAGCGTCACAAATAAGCTTGAACCATTAATTCATTATAGGAGGTACCAAAAGAAGTTTCTAACTAGAAGCAATAGAAAATTTCAAAGATTTTTCCTCCATTAATTGGATACAATATGCTCTAGATTGATTAGGATAGTAACTTAGCATATTACCTACAACATCATCGAATTCTCTTGCAAGGTGGAAAAACCAACACCAATTATCATCCATGATAAAGGATAAAAAGAAGTTGTACGTTTATTATATTGCTATTAGTCTATGTCAAGGATTTGGTGTAAAGTTGTAGAGATATGTTAATATCATATAGATGACAAAATGTAATAACATTTTGATTTGACTAATTTCTCATAAACTTTAATGAAAACATGTAAGATGTAAGTCAACACCATGATAGCACGACGCAAGAGGTTGCATGAAGTATAGCTAGAAGGTATAGTACCTTCATGGAATTGTTCTGCTCAATTTAACCTATTAAAAGCATAATCGTGGACTAAAATTAAAAGAATCATCTTAGATATGATAATAGTTGTCATTAAAAATATTACATGATTTTTCTTATCAACACATAATGTGATAGGGATTACACACACACACACACACACACACACACACACACACACACACACACACACACACATATTTCTAATTTATTCTTTTAAGTTTTTTATACTAAATTTTGATTCAAAATTATTATAATGCTTAAGGCATTACATTAAACATTATAATAAATTAATTGTTGATTAAAAGTAATTGATTTAAGTTTATATAAATGGTTTGTATATGATGGATTAGAGTGACTTATGTTTAACATGAGTGGAAAGAATAAAATGTTAGATAACTAAAGCTATCCTCTTATCTCATGTTGGTTAAATTAACATAATGAAAATCATAAACTTAAATACAATGATTTATTTATCCTCTTGATTATGAATCATCTAAAACTTATGAAACTTGTTAAGTTGAAAAATAACTAAATCAACCTTTAGTGAAAGGATAACGATGGTATTATAAATTATTAAATTTATACATATGAAGTGTTCTGTTAGAGTAGTGCTCTAAAGGCAATCACCTTTAGCACTTTTGTATAAACTTTATTTTGATTAATAAAACAATAGGCCTTTTTTCATTGATTTGATATTCATTTATATATATATGAATTGGTATTGATCTTAAATCGAATTAATGAAGTCCATGATAAAAAAACATAGCATGAAGGAAAGCATGATGAGATCATGATAATGAGATTCCTATCATATGCAATTATGTTAGTATCTAAATAATCCCTAGTCATAGGATTAATAAGACAGGACATTATTAATTTGGAAAGACTAGCACATATTATACTCCTTGATTTGATCAAGAAGTGGATCTCATAAACTGTAAGCATGAGATGTTTAGAGTTAATATGTGGATGCTTACTACGGGTAGTAAGCACATCGGATGACCCGCTATGAGATTATCATATGGATGATCTATCGAATGTCAATGATTAATCTCATCATATCAATGGTGCAAATATCCTTATACTTGAGGTATTCAAGGATATCTTGGATATAAATCATGTGCTTTGACACCATTCCTTATTACCTCATGATGAGGTCGCTCTTAAGGTGGTGATTGGGTACAACTATTTATGTTCGAAGGTAATGGGTAGCCAATAAAGGATTCACCACTCTTGATAGAAGGATATGATACCTATGGCCTCTTGTTAGGGTCATTACTCAGCAGTCTCTGGCTAGAGCAGGTATTTTTTATGAAGAGGGTCTTTAATGACACATATGAGTAATGAGATCCCAGAACAAAAACTAACATCACTTGGACTAGATGTGACGTAGTCAGTCTAGTGGGAGTTGACACATATCCCATACTCTGAACCAAGTGGGGTATAGTATGGTGAAAGGATGAATTGCACGGTAATTATCTATGAAAAGGTTCATAAGTTGGATAATTAACTATCAAAGAGTTTGTGTGTTAATCCACTTATATTCTAGCAAATAGGCATCGTGATGTGTTTGAATTAAAAGTTAATTCAAGTGCCTAAAATAGCTAGGAACCTAAGGGTCACACGTATAAAAGATTGGATAAAAAACAAGTGTGTATGGCCTATTTTAAGCAGACCACGATCGTGGCCTAAGGCGAGACACGCTACGATTATGTCTTGCAAGGCCACGATTATGACAGAGGCCCCGAAATGATATATAAGTGAGTTCTTCATTTATGTATATGAGCTACTTTCACTTCTTACACACTTAAGTGATAGATAAAGGGTTCTAGAAGTGTTCTAGAGAGACTGAGAAGAGTTCTTGAGTTATCTTCATGCAATTTATGTAAATGTTGTATAAATCAACATGCATGCAAGATAACCTTGATCTATCTTCTATCTTATTGAACATCTACTTGAATTCATCAAGTTTGTTGTTCTAAAACCCTTACACATTGTTTCATCTTCCTTCTTTACGTGTTCTTAGGTGATCAAGGAAGGGTTTGGAGTTTGCAACAACCCAAAGAAGGAGAAGAAACAAGAAAGGAGGAGAGACACAAGGTAAAAAGTTTTGTTATTTCATGTTCTTTACATATCTTTGCATGCATGTGAGATTCTGTGATTTTCGGGTTGTCATTCCGACACTTTCACTGCATCCGCATGCATGTGATACATGCAACCATGGCAAACCCAACTTGTTCGATGAAATAACAATTCATAAAAGAAAGAATACTTGCATTTCGCTATATTTACCAATGAATTTATATGATATGGTCATATGTATTAAATGAAATATTGATTTAAGAGTTAAAAAGGTTCAAATTGTTTAAATTTGAGTAGAAATTTAGTAAGAATGTTAAAGTACTTCGAAGAGATTGATATGGTAAGATTTTTTTTTTTAGTTATCTATGGGGAATGAGATTGTCTAGTCAATACTTTATAACTAGATTATATTATAGGGAATGAGATTCTCTAGTAAATACTTTATGACTAGATTATATTATAAAATGGATTTATATAACAAAAATGCAATATGAGATATAGTTTGGTGCAATATTTATTTATTTTATAGCTAAGCCTAGTATAATAACTTTCCTTTGAAATTTCTAAGTAAATCAATTAACAAGATTCATATTAGATATGTAATAGTAAGAATCAATTTAAAAAGTTATATGTTCATTATGCAATATTATTATTAATCCCTAATGAGGATTTGGTGCAAAGTTCTAGAGATATGCCAATATCATATAAATGACAAAATATAATACATTTTAAGTTGACTAATGTCTCTTAAACTTTAATGACAATAAGTAAGATAAATGTCAACACCATGATAGCATGAAGTAAGAGGTTATATGAAGTAACGCTAAAAGGTATAATGCTTTGAGGGAATTGTTCCACTTAATTTTAGCTAACTAAAAGCATAAATACAGACTAAAATGGAAAGCATCGGTTTAGATATAACAATAGTTTTCATTAGAAAATGATTACATGACTTTTCTTGCCAATACATAATATTATAAAGATCATGTGTGTGTGTGTGTGTGTGTGTGTCTGTGTCTGTGTGTGTGTGTGTCTCTGTGTGTGTGTGTGTGTGTCTGTATGTGTGTATGTGTAATTTTTTTAAGTATTTCATAATAAATATGAATTCAACATTATTATAATATTTAAGGTATTATAAGATATAGAAAGTTGAGTAAAAGTAATCAATCTAAGTTTATAAAAATAATTTGTATGTGTTGGATCAAGGGAGACTTAAGCTTAACATAAGTTGCAAGAATAAAATGTTAGATAACTAAAACTATCCTTTTATAATACTAGTTAAATAAACATAATGAGAATCATAAAGTTACATATAGGGCTATATGTATACTTTTGATTATGAAGTATAAAACTTATGAAACTTGTTAAGTTGAAGAATGACCAAATCAAAATTTAGTGAAAAGATAATGATGAATTATTAGATTTATACATATGATGTTTTAGGTGTAATAACAATTTATAAAAAGATGACTACTTGTATTTCATTATATTTACTAATGAATTCATATAATAATTCATATATACTAAATAAAATATTGATTTAAAATGTTGAAAATTTCAAAGTGTTTAAATTTGAGTAGAAATTAAGCATTAAGGCTATGTTTGGTAGAGCGGTTAGTAAAGGAATGGAATGGAATGTAATATTTATTCCATTATTTGGAAGGAGAGTTTATAATGGAATGGAATAGAATAAGATGGAAGGGGAGGGGAGGGTTTCACATTACATCCTATTTCATCCTACACAGTAAAAATAAGTTACCTCCGATTTGTGAGGTTTAGGATGGAATGTAAAATAATAAATATGTACTACCTAATATACCCTCAATAATTTTTTATAATACCAATTATACCCTCAACACTAATAACAAGCAGCAAGACAATACATCTCATTCTATCAATGGTAGAATAGTCATTCATTATTATTATACATACATTACATTTTATTCCATCCATCTTCCAAACAACATTTCACTATATTACATTATGAACCTTCTCATTCCTCCTAAACAACAATTTTCTAATATTACATCTATTTATATTCCATTCGATTATAAACCATCATATTCTATTAAAAACCTTACATCCAACCAAACATAGCTTAAGAATACTAAAGCACTTCAATGACTTCGATGTGGTGAGATTTAAATTTTCTTAGTTATATATAGGGAATTAGATTCTCTAATAAATACCTTTATAAATAAATTCTATAATAGTATGGATTTATGTAAGAAAAATGTAATGTTAGATATTGTATGGTACAATATTACTTCTTCTATAGATAAGCCTAGTATGACAATTTTCCTTAAAAAATAATAATTAAATCAATTAATAAGATTTCATGTTACATAAGAGTAAAAGTTAATAATTTTGGATTGTGATATTCAATTAAAGCATATATTATCAATAAGTTTATAACTAAATTTGATAATAGAAAGCTATGATGTATCTAAAAGGGTATGATATGATCTTACAGATCTATTGAACAAAATGTGTATTTTAATGAATACTTGTACGAGAGTAGTTCTCAAGATAAGTAGTGGCAATAAGATGAAGTTTAAAAAATTTTAAACCTCATGACAATACATTGAATTAGAATAAGCGTCTTTGTTGAAATAATTGATATATATTTGAAAGGTTACAAGATGTTGAAAGATTCTCTTTTATAATGAATTTTGTTTTAGAGATGATTATGGATTTTTTAAGTCTAAAAAAAGGTTTTTGAGAGTATAGTTGCACTCTTAAGTGGGAGTATGTAGTGATATATTTGCTTATAGAGAACAATATTTCATATTTTCAATTGTTGAAGATATAATAGCCCAAGAATAACTCGTATCGGATATAAAAAGGTCATAAATTAATTGTAGGAGTTAGATTAATGGAGATAGATACATAAGTTGTTTACCTATTCTAATCTAAGAATATAGATAATGTACTAAAGTTGTTTAGTGTTTGAGATATCTAATATTTATGAAGTATTAAAGATATCCATTATTCTATGTGTGAGTTGAAATTTGATTTCGAGTTCATATAGATATCAAGTTTTAAAGTAAATGATATGTAAGGTATATTTTACTCAAAACAATATGTTTTGAGAATGGAAAGGTTCCAATGTAGCATTAATTGTTAATCAAGCTGTAATATATTTTTTGTTTAGTGAAAATGATTATTTCGGTTAATAAGTTCTTTAATAAACTTAATATAGTTTATGGCATTACTGAAACAATAATTTATTATAAAACATTAGATCCGTTATTCATATGAAAAAAGCTAAGGTTTCATAAAAAAATCCAAGTATGTACTTAGGTAGCCTCACTTAGTTATAATGGTAATTGAGAAGATACTTAAGAGAATGACATAATACAAGTGGAAGATGTTGGTGTATGCCTTACAGTCCTTCAGTTGGTTGCAGATTTTGTGATATAATTAAATGAAGTAATTCTTTATCTTTATGTATTTTGGTAATTATATTTGATGTTTTAATACTAAAGGTAAAATCCTTATAATAGTTACTTTACAATTGAAATTATGATAATATTATAAATATGAGATTCAATTTGTATATATGTATTAGTCCTAGTTGTTCATAATTGTAGTTTCATCAAGACGGGGTATTAATGAAATGGTGAAACTATCACACGTTATATTTTTTCATTTGTCGAAAGTAATTGATCTAATAAATTAAATTATGAAGATATTTAAACAAATATGCCAATGTTTATTAAATGATAAGCTCACTAAATTAACTCGATTATGAGGATCCTATATAGAATTATTTGTATATGGATTCCCTTATTGTAGTGGTTATATAATTGTTCGTTAAAGTTGAGATTATTTAGGTATCTTATGTGGGACTTGATACGTTTTAATACTACTTATGACCTATTCTATTTAAGATAGCTCAATCAATAGTATTTGAATATATTATAAACCATATATAGAGATAATTAAGTCAATAAAGGATTCTTCACTTTGAAAGTAATAAGGGAAAATGTTCCATTTTTCTTAATTAGTAGTGATTTAATGAAATCTTGCTAAAATAAATTGATATTTGAATATTGGATTTAAAAGAGTAGACACTAAATATATACTCTATGTCCAATTAGAATATTGTATAATGAAATAATTAAATTATACATCATAACTATACAAGGACAAGTTAGGTCAAACCACTTGACTTTCCTAATATTTGGGTGGTTATGACATATTGCCAGATGTCAATCTTGATTTATTATTATAAATTATTTAATTACAAAATTAAAGATATATTAACTTATCTAATTCTAGTAATAACTTAGAATAATAATTTATATTCATTGATAATATGTTAAGAACCTAAGGAGTCACGCATAAAAGAGCAATTTAAAAAAGATAAATCAATTTTAATTAAGTTAGACTTAATTGTGAAGTTTAAGAAACTTGAAGAATCAAATATGAGATATTTGATTTTACTAAAATTAAATTTTAATTATAATTAAAGTTAGAATTTAACTACAATTAAGAAGTTTAATTTTAATATAAGAAAGAATACTTTCTTGCTTTATAAGTATGACAAAGGTATAAAGGAGCTAGCACTTCTACCTTTTTCTCTAAAGTGTTCATTTCCTTTCCTCTTCTTAGTGGATATTATTAGATGTTGGACACGTAAAAATTTTTGGTTAACAGTTTGAGGAAAAAAATTATACAGGAATATGAATAAGGTACATTTCAACCCTTTTATTTATGATTCATTTTTTCTAAGTTATTCAATTAACGAGATTTAATTGAGAAATTGTAAAAATTCCTTTTTTGATGCACCCATAATTAGATCATAGTTAGTTTCCCTCACACCTTCTACAACTATCACACCATCCTAAAGTAACACCTCTAGAGAAGACTATGATCCCATGAAATACACCATACAAAATGTTCTTTGGTTCAATTTTGGCTTTTTTGTTGCTTATGTACCTAGATGTTATCTTTTTTATTTAGAAGCCATCTTCTTTGAGTTAATAAAAAATCTTAAATTATAAAGCTTTTGATAATTTAACGAGGCAATTTTAAAAAGGTAAAAGTTAGAGTTAGACAAAAAAGGGTTCTAGAATAAATAAACTTTTTCTTCTTTTTTTTTCTCTTATTAGGCATGTGTTAGATATGAGATAAGTGAAACAAAATTTTTTAAGTAGAGGACTTATATACAAAATACCTGTTGGATTCTTTTGGCTTACTATATTGTAAAAGAAGAAATGATACAATGCAAATGTTATCATTCCTTTGCAAGTTAAGTAAAAATGCTTATTTTGGGAACCTAAAATATATATTCATTATCAAACCACTCGCTTAAATGGGTTTGTATATTGTAACACATGTTTAAAAATTGATTGTGATCAAATAACAAGTGTATTAAAAAATAAAAATTTTAAATTTCATGATTGGATCTCTTCAATTGAATAACTTGAAAATAATAAATTATAAATAAAAGGTTTAATCATACTTGATTTGGATTCCTACTTTCTTGAGTTGTCAATCATAAGCTATTTATGTCTTTAGCATCTAACGATATCCATAGAGATAGTAAAACGAACTCAATATTTGAGAGGAAAAAGATAGGAATAGTTGCTCCCTTATGCCTTTTCTCTCTTTATAGAAAAAGAGACTACAAACTCTTTCCTATTAAAATTAAAAATTATAATTATAATTAAGGTTTAACTTTAACTTTAACTTTAATTATAATTATGATTTACTTTTAATAAAATAAAATATCTAATTTTTAATTTATAAGGTTTCTCAAACTTTACAATTAAGTCTAATTTAATTTAGATTAGTTTTTATCTGTTAAATTGCTCTTTTATATATGAACCATTAAGTTCACAATATTTTAGTAATGATTATAAATTATAATTCTAATATGTAAATTAAAACTTTATATTTAATTTTTTAATTGAAAATTTTATGATCTTATATCAACATTGGCATCTAGCAACATGTCATGGCCACAAAAATATTAAAAATATCAAAGTGGTTTGTGTTAACCTATCCATACATAGTTATGATGCATAATTTAATTCTTTTATTATCCAATATTCTAATTATTTATAGATATAGAATTAGTGTCTACTTTTTTAAATCTAATTATATTCATTATTGTAAATTAGTGATTGATTTATAATTTGATATTTGAAAGCACATTTTCAAATATTAATTCACTCATAGGAAATTTCTCAAATCACTATTGATAAAAATAGTGGAACATTTTTCCTAATTACTTTATAGTGACAAATTCTTTCTTGACTTACCCTACTATCTTTATATGATGCATGTTATATCTAAGTACTATCACTTGAGCTGCTTTAACTAGAATAGGTCATAAGTAGCATTAAAAGATAATAATTATCACATGAGATACTTTGGTAATCTCATGACTAAGAATCAATTATGCAATTATTGTTATGAGGATATATATATAGACATAAGTAATATTCCATTTGAGATCTTCATAATCGGGTCAATTTAGTGAACTTATTCTCTAATAAGTACTCATATGTTTATCTAAGTATCTTCATAGTTTAAATTATGAGATCAGTTACTATCTTTATAAGTAAGAAACATAAATTTTGGGGGGTACTGTTGGAGTTATGTAAATATAGTGCCCTGGAAAGCAAGTGTATTTACATGTACCTTAATCTTCTTCAGTTACAATTT
>JAOQMS010000008.1:38990072-39003338 GCA_027563885.1 Erythroxylum longipes | reverse complement strand
AATTTATATGAAAAGTTAATAAGTTAACAAGTTAAAAGTTATTGTTAAAATTATGAATTACATTAATTACAAATTTTAATTTACTTAAATTATTTATTAATTATTTTAATACATAATTAAAATATTTATTAATTTTTTTTAGGTAGTGGACAGGTCACGGGCCATAGGCCATTGGCCGGCCCTCGACCTGTCGACCTCGGCCCATAGCCCATACTTCACAAGCCGTAATATACAGGTCATACTTATCTGACTCATGGCTCGGTCAACCTAGGCTAAACCTGTTACCTACAAATCAAAACAGGCTCAAATTGAAATCGCTACTTACTTTCCTATTTATCTTATTGATTCTCATTCTAAATGTTGAACTCCAACATTAGGAGCCCCCACCTCCTGTGTCCTCGGGATTGGTGGAGGATGTAAATTGCGGGATGTGCCTCAACTGACCAGAGACTTGGGCTTACCCACTGATCTCACCATACAAAGGACCCAAATTTTAAAGATTGCCGTCAAGATTCGAACCCCCACCCTGTAGGTCGCTAGCATGGCAGGCACCACACCACCCAAGCCTTTGCCAATTGAGCTATGCCCCGGGGCATATTGATTCTCAATCTAATTTAGCGTACTTGTGTTTTCTTCCGGTTATCACGAGTACTAACCACACCCTCTCCATTTCTCTCACTCAACCACTGCCCTTCCACCAACGAATCTTTTCTTTTTCTTGTAAGCAACTAATTCGTCTTATTTTTTTTCGGCCATGATAATTGTTCTTAAGAAGCTTATGATGCCCTTCACTTAAGTTTTCTCTGTTTTTGCAGTCAGAATGCAGGCTTGTGGTGGTGCCAGTGTAGTGATGGATTCTTTACATCAGCAACATCTCATTTTGACCACGGAACCACTCTTTCCCTTGAAACGACGTGGCAGTATCCCAGCTCAAGTAAAGCTCAATTCTTTGAGGCCCTGTGGAGCTTCTCAACTCGAAGGTAGCTTGGTCACAAAAGCGCAACCCTCGTTATCATTCCCTAAAATCGGAGGTAACCGTTATCCTTATCTTAGTAGGTTTTGTCTTTTGTATGCTATTGTCTTGATAGTTTATTATTTCTTATGAGGGATAAGGCTTGTTATTTCCCCACAGGTCTGAATGTATAGTAGCTAGAGATGCCCATTCTCAATTTGTGCTCTCTTTTGTTGAACAAACTGAAATTTTGTTTGACAAATGGTCATATTATTTCCATTGAAATTAAAGTATACTATCATGTATTTGCTGTATATATTGGGATTCATGATATGAATTGTTTTACTTCATTAAATGAGCATTTATCTTCTTTTCTGCCCTCTATGTAGTGTTCCAAGCATGTTTTTCTGGAGGTCTTATAAAACTATATGATTTTCCATGGTCCCAGTTGAAGAAAACATTAAATTTGGTAAATTGAGAGCTTGCTAAACCCCTTCACCTACTTTCTAGAACTCTATTTTAGTGGTGTAATACAAGGAAACTAAAGAAAAAGCACCTCTTTACTTGGTTGTTATATTGCACGTATATGATAAGATGCAAGACCTGTATGGGACTGATTCTTTTGCACTAATTCCATTGTATTTCCAGCTGATGCTTGCAGCTTCCTGGATTATGGCCTTAACGAAGCAGATCCTGAGGTGCATGCAATAATTGACAAAGAAAAGAGTCGACAGTGCAAAAGTCTTGAGCTCATTGCCTCAGAGAATTTTACATCTCGAGCAGTCATGGAAGCAGTTGGTTCATGCCTTACAAACAAGTATTCTGAAGGATTGCCTGGAAAAAGGTGAAATTTTCAATTCTATGCTAAGATGGCAATGTTGTTAGTCAATTCTTTTTAGGCTCTTTTTCCTTTTTGTTTCCTTCAATTTTTAATAATTGCTTCTTGTACAATATGAATAGGTACTATGGTGGAAATGAGCATATAGATGAACTTGAAACTCTTTGTCAGCAAAGGGCTTTGGCAGCATTTCACTTGGATGGAAACAAATGGGGCGTCAATGTCCAACCGCTGTCTGGTTCTCCTGCTAATTTTGAGGTTTATACAGCACTTCTTCATCCCCACGACCGAATAATGGTTAGTTGTGCCTTGCATTTCTCAATATATTTTTATTGTTTTGTTTATTAAAATATTCAAGGCCTTGATTTGCATTCTGGGAATAAATTAGGGCTTGGATTTACCTCATGGTGGGCATTTATCTCATGGATTTATGACTCCTAAAAGACGAGTATCTGGTACATCAATTTACTTCGAATCTATGCCATACCGTCTTGACGAATCTACTGGTGAGGCATCTTTATTATAGGTGTGATTAGGAGTTGTTAGTGATGCTTGGAAACTTATTAATGTCTTTTCAAGTTATTTTACAGGCCTAATTGATTATGATATGCTTGAGAAAACTGCTACTTTGTTTAGACCAAAACTCATCATTGCTGGTGCAAGTGCTTACCCACGAGATTTTGATTATTCACGAATGAGGAAGGTAGGGACTACATCTGGCTGATCCTATATCCTTGCTACTATATTTTCTGTTGTCTATATAATCTTCTTTGCCAATTATTAATTGCAATCTTTGTGTTGTAAGATTGCGAATGCAGTGGGTGCATTTCTCATGATGGATATGGCTCATATAAGCGGACTTGTTGCCGCTTCTGTGGTTGCCAACCCATTCGAATACTGTGATATTGTAACAACAACAACACACAAGGTAGTTACTGTTGGGATTATCTTCTCTTGCTTAATGTTTCCAGTGTTGTGTAGGATATATATACCATTATGTCTTTTATTACTACCCAACTTATGAGTCAACTATACATTCATCTCGTAAAAGTAGAAAACAGTGAGCTCCGCGCTGTAATATTTTACAACTCAATTATCACGCATTATGCAATTCAGTTTATAGTTCGTCACTTGTTATTATTAGAAAAAGATTAACAAGTTGATTAAATTTATCTTTTCGTTCATATATAACCTATTTCTTGAAAAAATCATAAATTTTCTTTAGTCTTTACGAGGTCCACGAGGTGGGATGATCTTTTTCAAGAAGGATTCTGTTTTGGGAGTTGATTTGGAATCTGCTATCAACAATGCTGTATTTCCTGGCTTACAGGTTACTCCCAGTTGTTGGTAAAAGATTGGTTCTTTGTTCAGTTTCACCCCTGCGTGTTAAGCATGTTTATAATATGTGATGCAGGGTGGTCCTCATAACCACACAATCGGGGGGCTGGCAGTTTGCCTGAAGCATGCTCAATCACCTGCATTCAAATCTTATCAAAAGCAGGTACTGAAACTTTGGGGTCAAACTTTGCTGAATTTCTTGTCTTCTCTTTTTTCTAAATAGTTTACTTGTTTCTTGTAGGTCATCTCAAATTGTAAAGCTCTCGCAAATCGATTAACTGAACTAGGCTACAAACTAGTTTCTGGTGGGAGTGATAATCACCTGGTTCTTGTAGATTTGAGGTCATTGGTAAGTGCTCTCTGGGTTAATGTATAGGAGCATCCAAAATTAACTGTAACATTTTGCTGCTTGCTAGAAACAAATAACTGCAACATCATGTCGTTGTTTTTTATTAGACATCACGTTGTATTATGATATGTCAAATATTTTCCAAACGACTTTATAATCCTCACTACATAGAGTTATTGCCTCAGTTACATAGTTACGATTGTTAGATGCTGTAACTTGATTCAATCGTGGTGAAGGTTCATTTGTAAGTGTATGTTTTTTTGGTGTATTTATGCCTGACATTTCCCTATTAAGTTTGTCATCTCAAATAACATGGTTATAACTTAGCAAGTTAGTTATTGTAGTTATACGGAACTGTTCAGGTGATAAACATGATCTTTTTTCTATATGAATCTTTTGACAGGGTATTGATGGGGCTAGGGTGGAGAAAATTCTTGACATGGCCTCTATCACTCTGAACAAGAATTCAGTGCCTGGTGAGTATATTTGTCACTGCATTTTGTTGTGATGTCTGGTCGTCTCTTCTTTACCATTGTCACAGTGCTTGCATATACTATTTATTACGTTAGGTGATAAGAGTGCACTAGTACCTGGTGGCATCCGAATTGGTTCCCCTGCCATGACTACCAGAGGGTTCAGTGAGAAAGAATTCGTGGCAACCGCCGACTTCATTCACGACGGTGTGCAACTAACTCTTGAAGCTAAAAAGTCAGTTTCAAGTTCCAAGCTCCAAGACTTCATGAAGTTTGTCATGTCTCCGGGTTTTCCTTTAGTAGATGAAGTGGCAAATCTCCAAAGGAGAGTGGAAACCCTTGCAACGATGTTCCCCATGCCTGGAGTGTGAGTGTTAACTTATAATTTGTTGTTATTGGCTTTACAATCTTTAAATCTCCCAAAATGTAGGGACGAAGGTGAGAACTAATAATTACCTTACTTCATAGCAAGTAACAGTTTTGGTATCTGTACTTTGATTTATGAAGCAGCTAGCTTGGTAGTAATTATCCCAGACGATGTATCAGGTAAGGATTTGGTAGGGTGTAAAAAATCAAGTAATGCTTTGGAAATAAATCTAATCAAACGCTATATCATCACTGTCTAACACGATTTGTTACTTCTTATTCATTGTCTCATGGTAAAAAATAAAAAATTGTCACTAATTATAGCTCTCGGGTGAAAATAACTTGCATTTTAAATGGGCCAGTTCATGGGTTAGACCCAGGTTTACATTGAGTTGAAGTCTATTTTTTTTTTAGCATTTGGGCCTCGGGAGGGTCTAGATGCACTCGGATTCAATTGAAAAAAAAAACGTTTTATAATTTTAATTTCAAGAAAATTATTTTTAAAAAATTAATAGGGTTAGTTTATTGGTAGTCCATTGTAATCTTTAATTTCATTTGGTACGTTGTTATTGGGCAATTTTAGGATATTTTGTTAGAAATTCTTAGTTGCAGAGAAAAATTCGAAAGGAACTTTTAGGAAATTTTCATAATTAATTAATAGAAAAGAGAATTTAAAGATTAGAGATTAGTTGTAAAATTAAAAAGGAGAAATAATTCGTTTCGTATTAACTAGAAAACGGTAATTAATCTTGAGCGGTCGTATTAGGCAAAGGTACTAATTGGTGCCAACATTTTCGATAATCGTTACATGAAATATCGATATTAATTACAGGAAATATAATTTAAAAAAATATAAGGACTAAACTAGAAAAAACTAATTTAACTTTTCCTCCTAATTCCTGGCCTAGCCATGGAAATACCCGTATTTAACAGGTAGAAATTATAATTTTAAAAAGTGTAAGGACTAAACGAAAAAACTAATTTAATTTCTCCCACCTAATTGCTAACCCTACTTATATAACATGCTAACCCTACTTATGTAACCTGTCATCTCCTCTCTTCTCCCCTCTCAATCCCGCCCGCCGCCGCCACCATCACCCACAACCGCTCTCCAGCTTGCTATAACTCGACAATTTTTGGGTAGTCTCTGTACTGTAGCTCTTGGGTCGTCTCTTCACCATCAGCTCTTGGGTGCCTGGTGCGTATATTTGTCTTTGCATTTTGCTGTGATGTCTGGTCGTCTCTTCTTTACCATTTTCTTAGTGCTTGCGTATACTATTTATTATGTTAGGTGATAAGTGTACTAGTACCTGGTGGCATCCGAATTGGATCACCTGCCGTGACTTCCAGAGGGTTCAGTGAGAGAGAATTCGTGGCAACTGCAGACTTCATTTGCGAGGGTGTGCAACTGACTCTTGAAGCTAAAAAGTCCGTTTCAAGTTCCAAGCTCCAAGACTTCATGAGGTGAGGTTGTCTTATAATCTGTTGTTATAGGCATTGCAGTCTTTAAATCTCCGTACTTCATATCAAGTAACGAGTTCAGGTTTCTATATTTGGTTTATGAAACAACTAGCTTGGTGGTAATTATACCATACGATGTATCAGGAAAGTATAAGATGGGGTGTAAAAAAATCAACTTATGCTCTGTCCTCTTTGACGCATCTCAACCTATAATGGCCACATGTTCTATTGCAACGTCTTTAAGCAACCACTCACACATACTGATCTAAATAAAGCTCTCATGTACCATGATATCTAACCCACAACAGGAACCATAATTCTTGACACTTGAAACTGAGCCCTATTAGAAGGAACAATAATAGCACAAGTTTATTAAAACCCCAATTATTTCCAATGATTTCATTTGAATATATTATGTTAATAAAACATGTATGTTGCAATGGCTTCATAAATGACAACATCACATATGAAAGAGACTTAAATATAATATATTGTGTCAATAAAACATGTATGTTGCAATGGCTTCATAAATGACAACATCACATATGAAAGAGACTTAAATATCAGAGGATGGAACGATGCTGATGAAAGTTATAGCTCCACAACAACAACTACAGTTGAAGGATTTGGACTGAAATGGCTAAAGGAAAGGTGGTTAGTATCTTTTAATTGTGGACCTGGAAATTTCAAGAAGACAAGCCCAGAATCGAGTGGGTTCAGATTGTAGAACAAATGAATGAGTAGTACTTCACCTAGGACTACCAAGGTTTAAATAGTAGTTTTACATAAGCACATGTTCTGGTTTTGTATATATATTTATGTGTGTGTGTGTGTACTAAGGTTTAAATATTAATTTTACATAAGCACATGTTTAGGGTTTTGGGTATATAAATAGGTTTAAATATTTTTGTTGTTGTTTTTGGTATGTGTTAACTGTGGGGAAGGGCTCCAATTAAGAGTCAGTAGCAAGTGTCAATCTATGGTAACTTGTCTGCCGCCTGGAGCCTATAGAAATATTTTCATCGGTTGAAGACCCTTGAAACTTAGATGCTTTGTTGTTTTAAGACGCAATCATCTAGTTACATCTTCTTTTACATGGGCACTCAGTCAGACACGGGTGTTATTGGGAATATAAAGTGCCAATTGCACCTTTTGCATGGTGCCCATATCAATTTTTGATTGAGGCTGTTTTCACGATTGGAGGCAGCTTATTCCCATGTTTCCCTTTCAAATTATAAGCAGCCACATATTTATTTATATCCATTTGTGTAAATAGGTTAAATTTTTTTTGTTTTGTTTTTGGTATGTGTTAACAGTGGGGAATGGCTCCAATTAAGAGTCAGCAGCAAGTGTCAATCTATGATAACTTGTCTGCCGCGTGGAGCCTATAGTAACATTTTCACCGGTTGAAGACCCTTGAAACTTAGATGCTTCGTTGTTTTAAGACACAATCATTCGGTTACATCTTCTTTTACGTGGGCACTCAGTCAGACACGGGTGTTATTGGGAATACATAGTGCCAATTGCACCTTTTGCATGGTGCCTATATCAAATTTTGATAGAGGCAGCTTTCTCGATTGGAGGCAGCTTAGTTCCATGGTTTCCCTTCAAATTATAAGCAGCCACATATTCATTTATATCCCCCTTTCTATTTGATATTTTTCTTCGGATATAATATCTTTCATTATTTCATCTAATTAAATTCTAAAGTTTGTTCTTTCTGAAGCTTGACCATTTGATTTTCTTGATATTTAGATGCAAGTCAGTGAATAGGATGTTTCCAGGAGAATGTAAACAATATATGCTTTTATAAAGAAGAGGAAGTTTCCTAAAATGTTTCTTAAGGAACGAAAAAGATATTTTGCAAATTATTGAGCAAAAAACATTAGAAGGGTATTTTTTTGTTTATCTTTGTTAAAAACAAACAAGATTTAAATATAAATAGATGTTTCTTGATAAGGTTATTGGAGCTCAAAATGTGCTATAGTTATCTATTACTTTTAATCAACAACTCATTAATCATTTAGGAATTGTATCCCTATAAGAGCTTGAAGTTGTTATGTTCATGTGTAAATGTTTGTGTGCTTGATGTCAATTGGGATAGTAATTTATATGCACATATTGGATTTTGTTGAATTGAGTCTGTCCTTTTACTGTGTTTTTATAGGTCAAATCTTCAAGCCACAAGTTTTAAATATGTCAACTGTCATTGTTGTGGCAAATTACAAGATCCCAATAAGCACCATTCTCAGGCACTTGCCATTTCAGAAGTAAGGTTGATTGACAAAAGAAATACCATCAAGAGGGGATTGTTCTCGTGTGGGCCAGTTCAGGAAAGAGTTGTTTTACGATCTATTTGTATGGCCTCAACAAGAGTATGCCCATTTATTGAAGATTTCTATGAATCTCATGCCCATGCTAAAGAAGATAATGTTGGTGTGCTGCTTTTAAATCTTGGCGGACCAGAAACACTTAGTGATGTTCAACCTTTTTTGTTCAATTTATTTGCAGATCCGGTATTTCTATTATTTGCTTTGCAAGTTTTCTTTTTTGTTTTCATTCAAATTCTGAAAGTCTTGAACAAATGTAGCCTTAGTAGTGATGTTCTTTATGTTTCTGTACAGGATATTATACGACTCCCCAGATTATTTAGGTTTCTTCAGAAACCACTAGCACAATTAATCTCTGTGCTTCGAGCTCCAAAAAGTAAAGAAGGCTATGCTGCCATAGGAGGTGGTTCACCATTACGTAAAATAACAGATGAGCAAGTATATCTCATTTTTGATTGAGATACCATGGTTTTCGATTGTTGCATTCATTCTACTTCCTGGAAAAAATCCCTTATTTCTTTTGTTTGAAGTTCTTTTGGTCATAATTAAAGTAGATAGCTTTTCAATTTACAAATTTTCACCTTCAGAAATTTTTTGTAGGCTCATGCAATCAAGGTAGCCTTGAAGTTAAAGGGTATACCAGTTAATGTGTATGTTGGAATGAGATATTGGTATCCGTTCACAGAGGATGCAATTCATCAGGCAAGGCTCCGGATGTTATCAGTACATGTCATTTGCTCTTGAAATTGCTGGAGTCATAATTATCTTTGAGTTTGTCGTGAACTTGCTAGTTAAATTAAACAAAATCATTTGTGTCTCACAGATCAGGAGGGACAGGATAACAAGGCTTGTTGTGCTGCCTCTTTATCCACAGTTCTCCATCTCCACAACTGGGTCAAGTCTTCGTGTTCTTGAGAGTGCATTCAGGTATTTATTTTGAGTTATTTTACTGGATAATGTGAAAAGTCAAAAATATTTTTGACCTTTTCAATAAATTTGGGTTTGACTGACACAGGAAAGATGCGTATCTGTCAAAATTGCCTGTTTCGGTTATACAATCATGGTACCAACGGGATGGTTATGTTAAATCTATGGCTGACTTGATCGAGAAAGAACTGCAGAAGTTTGCTATACCTGAAGAGGTGTGCTTCCGTAATTTGGCATATTCTACTTAATCTTTATAAATGCAGGTGCAATTTTGCAATTGGCTTGGCCAGGCCATTAGATTCAGTTTGAAACTCATTCTTGCTTTGCATGGAGCTTAGGTCATGATATTTTTCAGTGCCCATGGAGTTCCAGTGAGTTATGTGGAGAATGCAGGAGATCCATACAAAGATCAAATGGAGGACTGCATTTGCTTGATCATGAAAGAGTTAAAAGCGAGAGGTGTAAACAACAATCATACCCTTGCCTACCAGGTAGATTTTGTTATCAATATTCCTAAACTTTCAGCTGATTGTTACCTTCACAATTCTGTTGTATTAGTATTCTTGAGTCATTGTTTTCAGTATTTTTGGGTCTAAGATCTTTGACATTTGTCTATACTTCATATCTCTTTTTCCCCCAGAGTCGAGTTGGCCCTGTTCAATGGTTGAAACCCTACACAGATGAAGTTCTTGTTGAGCTTGGTCGGAAAGGTGTAAAAAGTCTCCTTGCTGTCCCAGTAAGGTATGCAATCAGTTACCCAGTTACATGTTATAAATGTTGTTATGGGAAATGATATTCAAGTTTTCACTGAAAGGATTAGGCCTCCACGTTCCTAATGATATTTTTTTTTGAACTGGTATATGGAAAAAACTAATTTACGCAATAATATTCTTTCAGAGTATAAGTAGTTATCCATTGATTGTAAGTTGTTGAATTAAGGAGATTTTAACCTGTATTATGATGATAACAATATGTTTATATTTCATGTGTTTGCTATTCCTAATTTAGTTGGCTTCTCCTAGATTTTCCTTTTTAAAAGTTGAGGCTCATTAATCCATATACAATATTCTGTGTTGCAATTGACTTTCTCTCCAACATACTTTCCTGTTCTATTTAGCACAGGAAATTTGAGTAATCTGATGAATGTAGTGGGTTCCCGTGTATTTTCCACCTATACTTCACTTACCCTTTTCTAGAAGTGTCATCACGGAATTGTTTTATAACCATTGCATGGTTTAAGATCTTGGTCTAATGTAATTCTGTTGATCTTTTCTGGCTCGAAGGGATTATGTACATGTATGAGACCTTTGGAAATTGATAGGGTTGGTATTGGATGAAATAAGAGAAATATGATTCCAACTGCAATGCATATTTTCTTGCTAGACACCTACTTATTCTATCAGCTGCTGCTTGGGCTGCAACTTTCTTAATTTTGAGGAATATTTCCAGAAAATGGGTATATAATTCTGTGAATAAGAAGTCCCATCCATCAATAGTTTGGTTATTGAATATGCATTTGTTGCAAATGCTGCGTCTCTTGCAAAATGTTGTCTTTTTAACGATCTTGTTTCCAACCTTAAATCCCAGCTTTGTTAGCGAGCACATAGAGACACTTGAAGAGATTGACATGGAGTATAAGCACTTGGCCACTGAAGCTGGCATTGAGAATTGGGGTCGTGTCCCTGCTTTGGGCTGCACTGCCTCTTTCATCACGGATTTGGCAGATGCAGTAATAGAAGCTCTACCTTCTGCAACTGCCATGTCATCCTCAGGTGTCCCCCGAGAAGACTATGATGATCCTTTGAGATATGCCATCAAGATGTTCTTTGGTTCAATTTTGGCTTTTGTGCTGCTTTTGTCCCCAAAGGTTATCCTTTCCTTTAGAAGCCATCTTTGAGGTAATTAAGTCTTAAATTTCTAAGCTTTTAATAATTTTATCGAGGCGGTTTTACACAGGCAACAAGGAAATACCCTAAAGAATAAAGTTAGGGGTTGTAGAATGAAACGATGGAAATGAATTCATGTCTCAGACATGAGACAAGTGGCATATTTTTGCAAAAAATATATTTTCTGTATTCTTTTGGATTGCTCCGGTGTAAAGAAGAAATGATACAAGGCAAACGCTGTTATTCCTTTGCAAGTTAAATAGAAATGATTGTTTTGGGAACTGAACATCTAGATTCATCATCAGGAGACGGTCAATTCATTTAAATGAGCCTGTTTTTTGTTAAGACATTGCTGAAGTGCCTCGATGCAAAAATATGCATGAAAGGCAACGGACTTCGCAGGGTTAATTCGTGGATAGTCTAATCAGATGGGTGCTTGATACGACAGATTTGTACGGGCTAGAACAAGAGAAGTTGATATCTATGGTGATCTGTTGATAATTACTTTTTATTTATCGAGGACTTTAGGTAAAATTTTAACCCATTATAATGTTAAGATTAGATGATAAACAAAACAACGTTTGCATTAAACCACCAAGCAAATGCATCATTCTTCGTGAATTTAACCATAGTGCCAAATTAACTCCTTACATAACTCTTAGCATCAGCAGTCAAACTGTCTGGAGGCAATTATTTTGATCACGTGTAAAACTCAGTCAGGAGCACTTAAATTATAGAGTTATTAAGAATCTCATGAGGATCCTTACGTAGTGATCAAGATGAATGTATTAATGATTTTGGTAATTTTTATTCATTTGGAATGTCTCACCCTTTATATCAAAACAAGTTGATACATTAAACTAGTTTTAAGTAGTTATCTATTGATCAAGAACTTTTACCATTTAGGGAAATTTAACATGTAATCTGTGTTTGCTACAAGGATAAATTGAAAATTGGTAAAAATATTATAAAAAAGACAAGAAAATTCGTTGAAGCAAGTGCAAGGAAAGATTATATTATTATGCATGATTTAAGGTAAAGAAATTCAAATTTTGCGAAATCCAAATGAAGTGTTTGGAATAGTCGTGATGATCAATCCAAGGTTACTCTTAAGGTAATTAATTGCTTGAAATGGTTGATCAGACTAACATTAATAGACATATTACTTGGTTAAATCAATTGACCATTGACGTTCTATTAGTCAATTGTAGAGGGTGCAACCTACTATCAATGTTACAAATTAGCGTATAGGGTATCGTTTCGTATTGGTCAGAAACTGGAACGGTATCCTGTTTTACGATACCGACCCTGAGTATCGGTCGATATCGGACCTTATCGGTCGGTACCGGGCCGGTATCGTAAATCCTCAAAACTTTGAGGATTAAAATGAAAAAAAATGCAAAGGGCGCCCCCTTACCGTTTCGTATTGGCCAAAAACCGGAACGGTATCTTACTTTAAGATACCGGCCTTGAGTACCGGTCGGTATCGAACCTTATCGGTCGGTACCGGGCCAGTATCGTAAATCCTCAAAACTTTGAGGATTAAAATGAAAAAAATGCAAAAGGCGCTTTTGCTCTCATTTTCTCTCTCATTCTCTCTCTCACTTCGTCGCTTCTCCGGTGGTCCTCGCCTGTTATCACCGACTCCCGACGGTTCGTAGCGCTCTCCGGTGGTCCTCCGCTACTCCTCCACCACTCCTCCACCACGCTACTCCTCCACCACACGCCTTCTTTGCCGCTCGATGCCTCCACCGGTCGCTGGTCGCTGGTCGCGCCTCCACCTGTCGCTGGTCACGCCTCCATCTCCGACGACCACCAAGGCACCAACACCGCCCAGATCTGCACCCAAGTTTTGTAATTGACCGAGACCCGATATTGTCAATATTTCTGATAATTGTTGGGTGGGTTTTTTATGAATTTGTGGTATAATATTTTTGATGATTAATTGTGACTTTGTGTTTGTGTTGTGACTTGTGTCTTGTGAGTTGTGAATGAGGAATGAAATTGATGAGATTGTGAAGGATTTAAAGTTGTTTGTAATTGAGATGGTTTGAAGTTGGTGACGGTGTGATGAAGCTTGTGTTTGAGAATTGAGTTAAGACTTGAGACTGATTTCCTGTAAATTGTTTGTATTGGAGGAAGTTGGTTAATGGTTAAAAAAAAAGTGAAATTTGTGGTTGGTTATTGATTTAGTTGGAACTTGGATTATGGTTTTGCATTGGTAATGAAAAATTGAAAACATAAAATTTGTGTTTGTTATTGGTTTGGTTGGATGGGATTTGGTAATTAAAATTTTAAAATGGGTTTGGTAATGAGTTGGTATAATTTGGTAATAAAAATGGGTTT
>JAOQMS010000008.1:38979072-38989972 GCA_027563885.1 Erythroxylum longipes | reverse complement strand
TAAATAATAATTTTTAAATTATTTATTTTTTAAAATAAATATTTTATTAATACTTTATTAATAAATATTATATAAAAGATTAAAATAAAAATAAATAAAATAATTTATTTTTAATTTTTATTTAATGTATAATTATTATTAGTAAAAAATATTTATCTTATTTTAAAATTAAAATTAAAAAATCACAATAAAAATTTAACTAAATAACAAATTAAAAAATCCCTATATTTTTCAAAATTTTCGGTATTGATCGATATATGGCGGGTAATATAAATACCGACCGATCTTAGACGAAATAAGCCAGTATCGACCAGTATTTATACCTGGTACATAAGTACTCCAATTTTGTACCGGAATCTGGGTGGTATGTTACAGTACGTACCACCCGGTACGGTAGAAAATTCAAAATCTTGCCCACTATAGATGTATGACATTTTATTAAATTATTTTTTATTTAAAAGGTCATGTATGAATAGACATATTTCCATCATTTTTTAGGATTTATCATGTCTTTAGAATTACAATTTATTCTTCAAACTAAGTGTACTAGGATTTATTGCTTTAAGAAGCTTTTTAGTGACTCGTTACCTTTATTTGATTTACTCAATGCCTTATAGTCAATAACATGGATGGAGTCATGACTAGAATTTGTGTTCCTTTAGAGTGATTTTTGGGAGTTTTATTTCTGTTATGTTCATTGGCTTCTTATGATTATTAATGTGCACATTTATATTGCCATTATTTGTCATCTTCCATAACTAATTTTATGATGTTTCTTTGAGTTATTAACCTTTAATCCAAACATATTAATTATATTCTGTTGAACGTAATTGGACTCGAGTAGAATTCAGTAATTTCAAAGCTTGTGATTTTCATATTATATATGATCCATACATTTAACATTTTAAAAGACACAAACATCTTATCTCTATCTTTTTAAGATGAATAATGCAATTTTAGCTCACAATTTGGTAAAAGTGATGTTCCTTGTTTTAGATTAACACTATTGTTCTGATTCGTCATTTTCTTTTTTCTTTTTGAATACAACGGAAAGAAAAACAGAAGACAACACTATCTCATCGCTCAGTGATATAACACGCCTTGAATATCCTGTTGTACAATTGCCATAGTTTCCCGTGGAGGATCTGGCAGTACATGCATTCCTAGACTAGCTTGCAAGGTTATATTAGCCAGGCTGTTGGCACTTTGGTTCCCTTCTCGATTGACGTGTTGAATCTGAACGTCCTACTATCGACTCAGTAATGCATGGATGTCCTGCACCAAAAATTAGTCTTAATTAGTAACAGTTTAGATTTCAGAATGCTGATTACCTCTAGAGAATCCACTTCGAGGACGACTTTTCGATACCCACAGTCCCAAGCCAATTTAAGCCCATCATGTTCCCCCCAAAATTCAATAATCAATGGCAAGCATTCTCCAATATGTGTCATGAAACTACCACACCATTTTCCAGTGCAATCCTGAAGTAAACCCCCAGCAGTCCCAATAGAAGACCCCTTGTTGAACCACTGCATCAGTATTTAGTTTTACCCAACCCCCCAGCGGTGGGTTCCAGCCCACTTGATGACCGACAGGCAATCTTACAGCTTGAATAACTCGACTAGTCACTAATTGTGCCTTAACAACCCAACATACATAGTCTAAAACAATGCGATGGCCTGCTTCTGGCTAGGCAAAATCATCTTCAAAAAGGCTGCGATTTTGCCATTGCCATAAAAACCAGCAAGAAACACCATATATAGTTACCCACTCTCCTATCTGTACTTGAACTAGTTTAGTAAGGTTGGATCGCAACTACGTCTCCTCGTCTTGCTAAAAGAAGGCAGGCTCAATCACCTCAGGGGGAAATTGGCGCCAAAAGGCTTTCACTCTGGCACAATCCTGAATTGCTTGCAATGTTATCTCTTCTTGGCCACAGAATTGACATCTACTATCTGGTGTTATATGTCTAGCGGCACGCTGTTGGTTGGTCAACAACTTCGGTTTGGCTAGTAACCACAGAAATGAGCGAATACGCTGAGGTCCTACCCATTTCTATATCACTGTCCATAATGTTAAGCTAATGTAACTACTTAATTAACAGTTTTAGGTCATCTTCGCATCTAATGAACATCTATAATATTCTAATAAGACCCTATTTTAGGCAATCTAGTATTTTGAATCGCCTTTCTTATATGCTTGTAGATGTTTGATCATTTGTTAATAGATATACCCCTATATCACTCTTAGTTTATATTTTGAACTTGATTACTTACAATAAGAATATGTTTCATTTTTTTAACATTCTTGATTTATTTAAACCTAATTTTCACACCATAACTATCCTTTTAATGTTGCTTGTTTTGTGGGGGCTAATACTCACTTTCCTATTAATTATATTGATTATCATTCTAATTTAGCCTACTTGTGTTTTCGTTTGGTCTTATGAGTATTAAATCCATTGTTAATGATTTCATTCAAATTACACTTGGCCTATATTCATATTTCATATGGATCGTAATTTTGAACTCAAATTCTGCTATAATATTTTTGTTTTTACCCATCTATCCTTTACTTAGTCTCGATTTCTCTCATTCAACCAAATTCCCTTCCACCAATGAGTTCTTCATGTCTATTAAAAGGTTATTCGCATTGGCTAAAACCAATATTTTTTTTCAATGAGAAACTAGTTTTGATTATAATATATCATAATTATAATTAACTAATCTTATATTCTAACTTTCTCCAAAGAAATAATATTTTTTGGGAGTTGGTGATGCTTTTTATTAGATTTTTATGAAAAATAGTTATCTCATACTTTGCCCATTTGTTCTAAAGTAGCCCAAAATTTTCCAATCTTTTGTAGGTGAAATTTGAAGAAAATACACATGTTTTCGTTATAACATTTCCTTAAATGTCCATGTAAAAATTTAGACTACAGGCTTGTGGTGGTGGTAGAGTAGTAATGGATTCTTTACATTAGCAACATCTTATTTTAACTAAGGAACCTCTCTTTCCCTTGAAAAGATGTGGTGGTATCCCATCTTAAGTAAAGCTTAATTCTTTGAGGCCTCGTAGAGCTTCTCAACTTGAAAGTAGCTTGGTTATAAAGACACAACCCTCACTGTTCCCTAAAATCATAGGTAATCATTATTCTTATCTTAGTAGATTTAGTCTTTTATTTGCTATTGTTTTAATAACTTGTTGTTTCTTAAAAGGGATATGCTTATTATTTCCCCACATGTATGAATTTTATAGTAATTGGAGATGCCTATTCTCAATTTATTTTCTCGTTAGTTAAATAAATTTAAATTTTATTTAATAAATGGTCATATATTTCCATAGAAATTAAACAATAGTATAATGTATTTATTGTATGTATTTGGGAATTATTATATGTTTTCTTTTACTTCATTCATTACTTAGCATATATAAATGATATTGTAATCCCCATAGTTATGCCCTAAATTATGTTATAATATTCTGTAATTATATTGTAATATTTTTATTTTTTCCATGTTGATCCATTATACACTATATAAGGAGCCCTTTATCTTTTGTATTATACACGTAACATAAAATACAATTCATCTTTGTCTTGTCTATGAAAACATGTTATTGAAGTTCTATTAAATTTTAGTTTTCCTTTGCTCAAACCTTTGTTCTAAAATTTTTTATTGGCTAACCTGCTCTATCCTTGTCTTTCTTTGTATTATTTGAGCTTTTTTTTTTATCCTTTCCAGTCCCTCAAACACCAGTATAAGATTACCATCACATTCTCCATCTTTGGACAATTCAAACATCACTTACAGAGTCAGATTGACCTCTCAATACATGCTTATATGCTAGCCAAACTTTGTTGCTCTGTTTGGTTAACTTTTGGGTTAAATTAGTTTAATTTCCTTAACTAACTAATTTAGTCTTATCTAGACTAATTTCTAGGAGTCCTTTAAAATTCATTTTTATGAGTTCCTTTAGAATCTATCCCTAACTTTAAGTTCCATGTTCAAATTTCAATTTAGTATCCCATTTGGCTCATTTTCTCTACCTTAATGGATTCTAACAATTCTTATCATACCTGTCAATCTATCTTACAATTCATCGCTATCATTTTTTATGACACTAACCTTGATTTATGGTCACAAAAGATGTGTAGCTTTATGAAAGGTCATCTTCTTTGGCGTTATATGACTAATAAAATTTTCAAACCCACCAAAACTATTGATAAGGATGACATCAAATATTTAGGGGGGCTAGAGTAATAGGATGACAAAAGTCAACAAATTTTAACATGGTTCTATAACAATTATCCTCTTGAAATTAAGGAAGAATTATGTTGTTTTGAAAGTGCATATGATGTACGAGACTTTTAAAGATTAGATAATTTTTTTTCTAATAATGTGCATTAGTTTAAACTCTATCGCCACCTTCATCATATTCACTAACAAACTAATCAGACCATACATAGCTATATCTTTAGATTTAGACACTTTGGGATTCGTTAAAAAATTATGATCCTTAATGGCTCGATTTTGCCTTTGCTATTATTTACATGGGACTTCATGTTCGCCAATATGTTTGGCATATTCTTATGATTCTAAGGTTAGTGCCTCTTTACTTTACTGTAGTTCCCTTCCTAAACTAGAAGTTGTGATTTAGGAATTGCTATCTAAAGAAACTTGTCTCAACACCTTAAAAGTTAAGCATTCATTACTACTAATAGATTCTACATTGGCCACTTTGTCAGTTACTCCTCCTCAGCCTGTTCTATAGACTAATAGTACTTTAGTTATTCCTCCGGGATCTTCTTGCATTCTTACATGTTACTACTGCATGAAACCTGGACTTATGAAGGTTTATTGTTGTAAACGGACTTAGAATTGACAAACTACTAATTTTAGTACTTATGATAATTCAAATATAAGTTCTTCTAGACCTATTTGTTCTTCCATCCCTGTTGTTGCTATTAAAGGATCCTCTACCACTCCATCTCTAACATTTATCCTTCAAGATGTTTAGACCATACTTTGAAAAATATAACCTCGCTTTGATTTCTTTATTCTTTTTGCCACTCTAGGTATATCTTCTTTATGGTTCTTTGATTATGCATGCTGCAATATATAACATTTGATTCTTATTTGTTTTCTTCTATGATTGTTCCTCTTATTCACACAACTGATTACTCTATTTTATTTATTCACAAAATAAACACCTATTTTTACACTTGAGTTGACATTACTTTCATTTTTTATTCCCAAATTATCTTTAAATCTTGTATTTATTAGTCAACTATGTGAACTTGGTGTTGACTTACATCTTGCTAGTTATCTAAACATCATGCTTTATTGTTTAATAATAGTGACTCTATATCCTCTGCTTGATTTAGTCCATTATGATATTTGAGGACTTGCGCCCAATCTTACTATAGGTGGTTCTCAAAATTTTGTTACTTTTATGGATTATTTTTTGTGATATGCATGGAATTATCTATTTAAAAATAAATTTGACATGCCTTAAGCATAGATTTAATTTTCTTTTATGGTTAAAATATAATTTTCCTGTTCTATTAAAATTCTTCAAACAAATAATGCTATGGAATACAAAAACTTTAAAATTTCTCATTTTTTAATTAAAAAAGGGTCAATAATTCAACATTCTTGCCCATTTACAAGACTTTTTATGATCTTATCTCTTCTACATGTCCTAAGTCGTTTTAGGGGAAGGTTGCAAATTTTGCTATTTATACAATTAAATGAGTTCCTTCCCCCTATAGGTAATATCTCTTCTTTCCACGTTTACATAGATAATTATTAGTCTCTTTATGTCTTTGGCAGTTTATGTTTTGTTCATCTTCAACCTCATGAACACACTAAATTAGAGCCTGAGACCAGGTTATATTGCTTCTCGGGATACAATATATGACATAAGGGTTAATGATGTTAGGACCCAGTTTCATAGCATTCCTAACATCTTAGGATTTCTCATCATATCAACCTTTAGGAATGTAAAATGTTCTTTAGCATATAGAGCTTTTTGGTTCCTTCTTCATATCTAATAAATCTATATATTATTTTTTATTATGACTTGCTTATAAAAAAATCTAGTTCAAATAATACTTTCATCTTTTTTCCTTCCCTAAGTGACTCTTCAACGTTTATGGATTCTAGCAACTCCTCTCCTCTGGTTGTCATCTCATCCCCAGTCACTAAAAATTCTTATATTGTTCCTTACTTTCCTTATTATAGTACTCATGTAAGATAACCTAGTGTTAACCCTCCTGATTATCATTGTTACTATAAGATTATTTTCTTTTATAAACCTCATACTTATCATGATTCCAGTATTAAACCTATGTGGTAGCAAGCAATGAAAGAAAAAAATTCAAGCTCTCACTAGCATACATACTTGAGATCTAGTAAATTTACCACTAGATAAGTTTGTTATTGTCTATAATTGAGTTTGTATAATTAAAATTAAGCTGATGGTTTTATGGAACACCACACGGATCACTTAGTTGCTAAAGGATTTACATAGGAACAAGGTATTGACTATAAAGAGACATTTACCCCTGTAGCTTATATCACTTTTGTTTGCAGCCCTTATTGCTATCGTTGTGGTCAAGCAGTGGTGGTTGTTTAAGATGGACGTTAAAAATTCTCTTCTTAATGGGGATCTTTCTAAGGAAGCCTACATGAAATTACATCTTGGATATGATCATCCTTCTAATAAAAGTTTTTGATTTCAAAAAAATCTCTGTGGCTTAAAACAAGGTCCTTGAGCATGTGTTGTTAAATTTAACTTGAATATTGGGCATATTGGTTTTTATTCATGTTCTTAAGATTATGCACTATTTCTTTATCAGAATGAGAAAGGTTTCATTATCTTACTTATTTATGTAGATGATATGATCATTGATGATGATTTGTAAGGCATCCATGGCTTTAAATCATTTCAAATAAATAATTTCATTAATTTGAAATGAAAGATCTTGGGTACCTTAACCACTATTTTGGTCTTGTATTATTTGAATTTACAGGGTTCTATTTGTCTAAAGAAAAATATGCTACAAATCTCCTTTCTCGAGTTGGTCTTACTGATGAAAAGATATTTAGTACTCTTATTAAGCCTAATGCTCATTTTTCTGCCACTAATGGCACTCCTCTCAATGATGGAACTCTTTATCGACAGTTTGCTGGTAGTTTTATTTATCTCACTATCACTCGTCCTGATATAACTTATGTCGTTGAGGTCAGCTAGTTTATGTATGCTTCTCATACCATTCACTTTGTAGTAGTTATCCGTATTCTTCTTTATATAAAAGGAACTCTCTCTCATAATCTCTATTTCTCTTGTCATTTACATTAAACCTAAAAGCTTATTCTAATTTGTTAGGTTGGAGATCTTATTGATCGATGATATAACATTGAATATTGTTTCTTTCTTGACAATTCTTTAATATCCTAATAGAGTAAGAAGCAAATTATAGTGTCTCAATCTAGCACATAATTTGAATATCGAGCTTTTGCTGACACTTTTTTTGAGCTTATAACACCCTTTATACAGAACCTACAACCATCTACACACATAGCAAACAAATTCCTGTACATGCATTCAAGGTATACAATTCTATTTAATAATATACATATACACATTACAAAACTCTCCAATGCTTAACATTAATAGTATAATACATTTTTACATTTACATGGTAATCCAAAAGAAAACAAACAATTTCCTTTCTTCATTACATGTGAAATAATCTATAACTAAAAACACATTCCAAAAGTACTTTTTCTTCTATCTGTTGGCCTTGGTCTCTGCAGATGTTCCCTATAGCTCACTCTTATGACTTGGACCTTCACGGATTAACGCCTGTGCTAAACTTGAAAGCTTAGTAGGGAAAATACTTAGTTTGGATGATCACTCACAACAGTCATCCGCCAAGCACACACATTCAGAAATATCCCAACTCATATACCATAAATTCACATTCATGAACGAAATATTGATATTCAATGCTTATGTAAATAATGATGACATACTTAAGCAAAGTACATAATGCAAATATGCTTCAACATATTATCCATATAGCGAAAATGAACATTTATAAGCCAAATAATAATATTCAAAGCTCATTGATACAAATTATCAATATAATTGCACATTATTATAATTCATCATTACAACCAATACAAATGTTCATCAATACCAATTATTCATATTGTACAATTCATCATTACAACTAACACAAATGCTCATCAATACCAATTATTCATGTTTTCGTGTTGTATTTCTTATTTATGACTACTAAGTTTCCTTTTTGTGCTAAGCCTACACATTTTTTTTGGATGTGGTTAACGAGTACTGTGGATATCTGAAGATATCAAACTGTGGATACCCGAAGGCATCTAACTGTGGATACCCAAAGAAACTATGGATATCCGAAGGTACCAAACGGTGGACACTGGTGGTGTCAAATTGTAGCAGTTGCACTGTAACCCTATAGGTGTGCCCATCTATCCACCACCAATAAAGCAAGCACTGTAACATTTTATTTAACCATTTTCCAATTTCATAATTCATATATTGACAAGTCATATCATATACATTTCAAGTCATAAAATATGTATATGTGTTCATACATGAACGTCGTAACTTATCATCATTAGAAAGGTGTCAAAATCACACTTGTATAATCATACTATAGATATATGAGTAATGAATATGCATACAAATCATTTATGTACATGTAAATTTTCTTTGAAATGCATTATGCTCAATCTTATATTCTAATGTTTAGTCTCCCAATTCATGTGTGGCAAGTCCTATTTCATTTATTTCTAGTGTTCAAAAATTTTCATACACATTCAAAAAGGTTTAGATAAGATTCAATAAAAATCAAAAATGAAAAAAAACTCAAAATAGTGCAATTCGAGCTAAACCCCAAAGTGGTCTAAAAATAGGCAAACTATCAGTCCAGAAACAAATCACATGATGGAGTCTAGTTGTTCTTTAATATTCGTATAGAAAAAGTCAGAAGTAGGTTTCATGGTCTTCTAGAAATTTGTCCAACTGTGTCTCTATTTTCCAAAACATTAAAGATCTGGCCATTTGAACTTCTAATACATAAGCTATAGACCAAATATCACACGCTGCTCCAAAATAGGGGTAACATCAAGGCACCATTTTCTACCTCAATTTCCAAAGTCATAAAGCTAGAATTAAGTCAGAGTCTCTCTCAAGATTTCCACTTATATGTCTTAGTTTTCATATGCAACTGAAATCACCAAATTTAGAGGTCTGTAGGCTAATTTATGACCCAAACAATGTGAGATTCAATAAACCCTAGACAGAATTCCACTACACGATAATCTCTTGTCATATTCAACCAATTTTATACAAGATAACAACAAAATAGCATCAAAGTATCATCCCAGCAACTATTACACATACAAATGAATCTTTTTACGCATTCAAATGAGCACAAATACATAAATTAACTAAGTGAAGTCCCAAACCTTAAAATTGGCAAAGTAGTTATTCGAATGCTTTTCCTTCCCTTCCTCTTTAGATTTGCTTGAATTACCAAGTGAAAAATGATGGGATGAAGAAGGTGAAATGGAGAGGAGAAAAATATAAAGTTAAGCCATCAAAGTTTCGTCCATCTCCCCTCTCCATATGCCTTTTCATGTATTTTCTAGTCTTATACACATGTTTCAATCTTATTGGACCATATATTACAATCCTATTAGGCCATGTTTTACAATCCCATTAGACCACATGTTACAATTCTATTGGACCATGTGTTACAATTCTATTGGAGACACATGCTTTAATCTTATTGGTCCATAAGTTGACTTTAGTAAAATTGCATATTGGTCCTTCTTCTTCCTTTAATTCCCATATTGGCCTATAAAATTACCAATTTAATTCATCCCCATATGTCTTAAGTTTCTAATGGCATAAATTTCATGCAATTTGGTTAATTATATTAGGAGTGATACCCCAAAAACTACAGGCTGTTCAAAAACAAGGACAATAGCCAGAACTCAATTTCAAAACAGAATTCAAAACTCTTATAGGTAGAATCAGATTTTGGTTCCTTCACGAAAGTTTTAGAACTATGTCTCTAGTTTAATCTGAAATTAAAATTATCCAATTTAGAGGTCTACAGGCTAATATATGGCCAAATTACAGTAATTGTTTAGTAGAACCTATCCATTTAGCGAGGTACACGTCCTAAATCAACTAACTTCAGTTTTATCAATCAAGAGCAATACAAAAATACATCAAATTTAACCAAAAACATCCCATTTACTTATGGCATACTTATTTTATCAATTCCCCTCACATCACATTCATAAATCCGAGTAAAAATATCAAAAATTTCTATACATATTTCACGTCTAAGTATGTATGTCCATGCCGAAGCGAACAAATTATCCATTTACCCTTGTTTTCTACATTTAGTACCATTATATCTCTTTTTATACTTAAACTTACTTAATTCGTTATGTTCACTTCTTAGTACACCCTAGACATACTATAATACTTCCAGGGTATATGTTGGGGTGTTACAGAGCTGGTCTGACTTTGATAGTTGCTTAATGATATGCATATTAAGGAAGTTCCTTAAATGCTCTTATATTGTGACAATTAAAATATAATTCAAATTGCACATATGATGTCTTTCATGAGTGTACCAAGTACATTGAGAATGATTATAATTTTTTTTTCTAAAATTATGTTCCTCAAAATTTTATCAAGCTTGTCTTAGTCTCTTCCTGTGATCAAGCTGCTGATACCTTCATCAAAGCTCATCCATCTTAATGCTTTTGTGATCTTTTTAGCAAACTTCAGTTGAATTTTACTTTACCACCTTCAGTTTGAGGGGGGATAC
>JAOQMS010000008.1:38943616-38959980 GCA_027563885.1 Erythroxylum longipes | reverse complement strand
GTTCTTCATAATAAGAAGTTTGTTCATAATAGGAATTTTGTTGCTAAGAAAAAGAAACAATATTCTTATTATTCAAATAAAAATTATAAGACTAACCCTAAAGGACCCAAGAAGATATGGGTACCTCAAAAGGATATAATTTATGTTGCAGATCTCCTTACTTGGAATAAGCAACCACCACCAATGGTATTTGGACAGTGGCTGCTCACGACATATGACGGGCAGAAGGTCTATGTTTCTAAAACTCAAACATAAGCAAGGATGATCAGTAACTTTTGGAGATAACAAGCAGGGCAAAATAATTGGGATTGGCAAAATTAGTAAGGACTCCCTTTTGTCTATTGATAATGTTCTGCTAGTTGATGGCTTAAAGCATAATCTAATAAGTATAATTCAATTACGTGATTCTAGTTTTAAAGTATCCTTTAATCAAAATTCTTATGTAGTCAAAAACAAAGACAATTCCATATTCTATTATGCCAAGAGACGAAATAATCTCTATAAATCAACTTAGACGATTTGAAAAGTCAAAATATTTCATGTTTTATATCAAAAGATGATGAGAAATTGATTTGGCACAAAAAGCTAGGTCATGTTAGCTTTAAGCATATTTCCAAATTAGTTAGACTTGATTTGGTAAGAGTCTTACCAAAGATAAGTTTTAACAAAGATTTCTTTTGTGAAAGTTGTCAAAAAGGAAAACAAATTAAAACATCTTTTTCGTCTAAGAACATTGTAACTTTGTCTAGACCTCTAGAGCTGTTACATATAGACTTGTTTGGTCTAACCAGAACAACAAGTTTTAGTGGAAAGAAGTATGGTCTTGTAATTGTTGATGACTTTACTAGATTTTGTTGGATTTTGTTTTTATCACATAAAGACGAATCTCTTAAATGCTTTAAAGTTTTATCCAAAAAGTTACAAAATGAAAAAGGAATTTCTATTGCTAGAATTAGGAGTGATCATGGTAGAGAATTTGAAAATGAATTCAAAATGTTTTGTGAAGAGAATGGAATTTTCTATAATTTCTCTGCTCCTAGAACTCCTCAACAAAATGGAGTTGTACAGAGAAAGAACAGGATGATTTAGGAAATGGCAAGGACTATGCTATGTGAAATGAATCTTCCTAAGTACTTTTAGGCAGAAGCTATAAATACAGCTTGTTATATTCAAAATAGAGTATTTTTACAATATATTTTAAATAAAACTCCATATGAATTATGGAAGGGAAGAAAGCCAAATATTTCTTACTTTCATCCTTTTGGTTGCAAATGCACTATCTTGAAAAGAAAATTAGGATAAATTTGATTCTAAGATCAATTCAGGAATTTTTCTAGGTTATTCTATTAATTATAAAACTTATAGAGTTTATAATCTTGTTTCTAGATCTGTTAAAGAATATATGCATGTAAAATTTAATTATGATTCTCATCTAGATAAAAGAGATGATTCTGATGATGAAACTCTATCTACTCCCTTAGTTAATGACCTAGATGATTCACCACCAGGCGATCAATCTAATAAAGTGATAGATAGTTCTGAAATTATTAGCTTAAGAAATAAGAGAAACATCAGAAAGATTGAGAACTAGATCTAAGTTTAGAAGAGAAGCTAATGTAGCATTTCTTTCCGAATTAGAACCTATGACAATTGATGAACCTATTCAAGACGAAGCTTGGATTTTAGCTATGGATAAGGAGTTAAATCAATTTACAAGGAATAAAGTTTGGTCTCTAGTCCCTAAACCCCCTAATAAATCTATTATAGGTACTATATGGGTTTTTAGGAATAAGCTAGATGAATCAGGGAAAGTAGACCACAACAAAGATAAATTAGTAGCTAAAGGCTATAATCAACAAGAAGGAATAGACTATAATGAAACATATGCTCCTGTAGCTAGACTAGAAGCTATTAGGAGTTTGCTTGTATATGCTATTCATCATGATATAAAACTGTTTCAAATGGATGTGAAAAGTGCATTTTTTGAATGGTTTTATAGACAAAGAAGTTTATGTGAAACAACCCCTAGGTTTTAAAGACATTGGTAAACCTGATTGTGTGTATAAACTTTATAAAGCTTTGTATGGATTAAAACAAGCATTTCGTGCATGCTATGATAGTATGAGTTAGTTTTTGATTGAAAATGGCTTTGTTAGAGATCAAGTAGATAAAACATTATTTCAAAAGGATATTAAAAATGATTTTATCATTGTACAAATATATGTAAACGATATCATTTTTGATTCTACTTCTAGAAAATTATGTTTAAGTTTTGAAAATATCATCAAAAGTGAATTTGAAATGAGTATAATAGATGAATGAAAGTTCTTTCTTAGTTTACAAATTATATAAACTGATGAAAAGATTTTTATTCATCAACAAAAGTATATCAAATAGCTTTTAGTCAAATATAAAATGGGAAATGTTAAACCTATGTCTACTCTTATGCATCCGTCAATCGTCTTGACTAAAGATGAAGCTGGTAAGAAGATTGATCAAACTCTCTTTAAAGGAATTATTCGTTCTTTGCTTTACGTAACTGTAAGCAGACCTGATATAATGTTTATTATTTGTTTGTGTGCAAGATTTCAAGTAGATCCTAGAGAATCTCATTATATTGTTGTTAAAAGAATATCGAGATACTTGACATGTTCTACTGATCTTTGCTTAATGTATGAGAAAGGTAAAGATTTCAAGTTAATTGATTACTGTGATGCTAATTATGCTAGAGATAGGATTGATAGAAAGAGTACAAATGGAGGCTGTCACTTTCTTGGTCATAATCTAATTTTTTGGTCAAGCAAGAGGCAAAGTTCAATTGCTCTATCTACTGCAGAAGCTGAATACATGTTAGCTGCAAGTAGTTGTTCACAAATATTATGCATAAAGTATCAGTTAGAGGATTATTCTATCTATAAAGATCAGATTCCAATCTTCTTTGACAACACAAGTGCTATCAATCTTTCAAAGAATCCAATACAACACTCAAGAGAAAAGCATATTGAAGTTAGACACCATTTTATATGAGACTATGTATAGAGAGGGATCATAAATCTACAATTTGTTGAGACGAATCAACAATGGGTAGATATCTTCACCAAACCCTTAAGTGAAGACAAATTCAAGGAAATCAGACGAAATCTGAATATGGTGATGTTAAATGACCATTCGTCTGAAACTCTATGATCCAGACGATTCGTTCTGAAGAAGTTGAAAAGTCGCAAGTTTTTAGACTGAATAGTAACGGTAACTTTCACTCGGTGGTTTCAGTCTCATAATTACTAATGGACCAGTTGAAAATGTTACAAACGGTAACTTTTTAAGAGTGTATATAAAAAGAGCAATCGTTTCAAAATCTGCAACACCTTACACTGTAGAATTTTTGAGAAAAACTTCAAAACCAACTTGTTCAAAGTATTCTCAACAAAGACGATTCAACGCTCTGTTCTAAACATCAAACTCTTCTCATTTCATCTCATATCTTTCTCTTGATTTTCTCTATATACTAACCTCGCTTCTTAAAGAGAAATACATTTCCTTGTTTAGTGTTTATCTTTTACAGATTAGAAAATGCCGAAATCTCTTATCTATGGAAGACTCGTCAATTTCACTTCCTTGAAGAAGGCTCGGATAAATATCAAACCTAAGATTGAAGCAGTTTGATGGAAGAACTTCTTCAACATCTAAGAGCCGGAGTATCTGAATGAAATATATGAGTTCTGGAAGAATGTGAAGGTAGTAGACAATACCTTGGTATCGATGGTAGATGGGTTGTTGGTAATAATCACACAAGATTCCATGGTGGAGGCTATTAGGTGTCCAAATGAAGGAGCAGAATTGTTCAACAATACAGATTGGATCACTCAAAGTCATATAGACGAAGCCAACATCAATTGAAAACTATATGGATTTAGTAATCCAGGAGTTAAGAAGTCTTCAACCCTCATTCCGATGGCTAGGGTTCTTTACTCACTTCTTGTCCATTGTATCCTATCGAGAGCAGGATTAAAATACATGGTGACAATGAATGATGAACACTGTTTGTTTCATCTCCTCACTCACCAACCTGTTAATCTTTCGTTTTTGATTCTCAAGTACATGATAAAGGCTAGGGAGGAATATCATCTGAAGAGTGGTTCTTTATGCTGTTAACAAGATTTTTTAAAGCATCTGGAATCCTACTTGATAGAGGAAACAGAGTAAAGCTGAATGTTAAGAGTATTATCAATGCCTCTAATATTCACAAATGACTTTACGACAACAATAACAGAAGAAGCAAAGAGTTCTGATTCTTGGTGTAGACTCTGAGAATGAAAAGGAGCAAGAGAAACAACAACAAGTAGTCAAACCAACCATCTTTATCCTTCAGATTCAATAAGAACAATCTTCTGGAGAGACAGAGATAAAAAGGAAGTTAGTGTTCGAGAAGAAGAAGCCTCAACAACAACTACCTTTCAAAACAGTAGAAGAACAAAAGAATATGAAGCTTGTTCAGAAGAAGAAGGTTTCATCTATTGATGTTCCACAAAAGACACAAACTATTGAAAAGAAGACGAAGACACCGTCTGAACAGCAGTTAGTAACGTTAAACCCTCCTCAACCGATGAAGAAAGAAGATTTGAAGATGAAGATCATAAAAGAATTAACGCGTGATCGTAATAGAGGTTCAATTATCATCAGAGAACCTACTACATGAAAAGTTAAGGTTCAAGTTGAACCTATAACAGTAAATGATTAGTTGATACATCTTTTAAATCATTAAGAACGAAGATTATATAGTATTCTGCGAGACGAAAAGGTAGAACCATATCTATTAAAGATTACGAAAAATCCATATATAATATATCCAGTGACAAGAAGAACAACAATCAAGATCATACCAGATGTACAACCTAGATTTCTAGCACCAGTAGACGGTAAAGAAAAAGGGAAGAAGAAAAAGTTTCTTGACAGATAAGAAGATGATCTCATAGAAGAAGAAATTCAAGCGGCAGTAAAGAGCATAGACGATGCATATCACTCAACTCAACCTGTAAATGTCTATGTATCACACCATATATCAAGGGCATCAGGAAGTAATTTTGGAGCATCTACTAAAGACGAAAGCTTTAATGTAGTTGGCTCAATATTAGAAGGAAGGTATGAAAGTGTCACAATTGAAGGTATCATTTTTAACCTAGAAACCTTTGTGTATTTGCTTATTCATTTCAAACCCTTAGATTTCATTCCTTCAGTTAAAATTATTTTACACCTTGTAGGGCAACCGATTTACAAATTACCCAAACTTGATGATCTTGATATCCCTGTTGAAAAACCACCTTTCAAACTACCATTAGAATAATAGAATTAGACAATTCACTTATAAAATCATCTGTTTTTGAGTATGTTCATCCACTTAGTGAAGTACTATAAGATTCTACCATTAATTCGGAGCTCTTGAAGAATTTCATCGAATTGACTGAAGCTATTCACAAGCAGACGGAAGTTCAATAAGCCTTAACTAAAAGCATTGAGAAAATCAATACTAAGGTTGACATACTAGGTGATGCAGTGGGTGATCTTCATAAGGAATTAGCACTTTTACGTGTTTCTATAGAAGAAGACCTCAAGACAATCTATACTGATATTCAACAAATGTTTTCTGAAATTTTGAAGCGTCTGAAATAAATTTTTTTGATGATAACAAATAGGAGGAGAAAAGATGAGATAGGAAGATATAGATATAGATAGATAAATAGAACAACAGAAAGGAGTTTTGAATATCATCTTTCTATATTACATCTTTGTATATTCGTCTGAATTTTTTTAATCTTCTAATATTATGGTTATTTGTTATCATCAAAAAGGGAGAGATTGTAAAGTCAAGAAGACTTTACTTCTTATATTGATTTTGATGAAAGTCAAATAATAATAATAATAGAAGCGTGTGAACTGTTTTGATGAATTTGTTAAGTGCGTAGATAAATATAAGTGGCACAAATCATCAAATCGAGACAATACTTAAAAACTAAATAAGACGGATCATACGAAGTGATCAAGTATAAGACATCAGATGAAGCATAAAGCATACGAAACTAAGCAAGAAGATGTAATTGAAGAATATGCTAAGAACATTAATTAGTTGGAGTTGGTTACATGACTCAACTAATAACAAACTTTATAAGACTCGACAAGCAGTTTTCTCAAAAAGATTGTTGGAGACTTTGGCTATAAATATTAGTCATAGTCGTAAACTTCAAAATTAATTTTTGCTGTACAAAAATACTTTGAGAAATTCTATGCTCAAGTGCTTATGCTGTGAAAAATATTCTAAGAGAAAAGAAAGAAAGAAAGAGAACAAATACATCTGTAATATAAGTGTGAAAACTTAAATAATATCTTTTTGAGAGGAAAGAAGGCTAGAGCCTGAAGAGGCTAAGAAAGCAAATAAAGAATACTTTGTGAAAGAGACCTAAAGAGGCTCTGAAAGTGTGGAAATAATACTTGTAACATTGAAGGAGATAGTGAAATCTCAGACAAACTCTGAGGACTGGACATAGCCCAAGGTTAAGGGTGAACCAGTATAAATCGTGGTGTCATTTTCTCTAACTCTTACCTTTCTAATTCTCTTATTGTTAGAAGAATAGGTACTAATTTTCGCTATTGCATTACTCATTAAATCAAGTGCATTGTTTAAACTTTTAATCATCTGAATTTGTCAAGAAAATCAAGAAGTTTTTAAAGATTCATATCTTAGACGATTTAGCACAATTCAACTCCCTTTCTTGTGTATTTTACATATTATACGTGATTTCTATATTAACAAGTGATTTGCTTTAATAATAATTAAGCTCAAAGACTTATGCTAACCCATAAAAATAATTAAACATAATTAATTAACAAACTAACACAATTCTATCCCAAACACATACTAAACAATTAAGTTAACACTTAAATACATATCAAACTAAGCCCTAAAATATGATGCAATTCCCACTTATCATAATTCTATGGTTGTTTCAGTTCTACTCTATAGATTGTCGTGTTACAACCATTTTGAAGACAAGGTATACAACTCTCTGTTTCTGTTTTACAGGCTTAAGGTTGTTTGAAGAATTTGAGACTCTAATGCTTGAATTTTTTAGAAGGAACACTTAAAGGCTTGTGTTGCTCAAGCAAAGGATAATTTGGAACATGAGGGGGTTCCTCCTAATATTACAAAGTCCTCCTTTAGTTTAAAGGATAGAGGTTAAACTTTAGATAAATCAGTTCCGAAAGTGATGTGAATTGTTAGGTTTGGTTTGATTATTGTTCTTATGTTGTTTGATTTAGGATATCTTTTTTGGGGTCACCATATTTTGGATCCTGAACTTCCATTGCCTTAGTAGATAGCGAGGTCTAATCTTATGACTTCTCTTGATTCGCTTTTGGATAGATCTTAAAGAAATCCTAAGTATGATAGTGGTAGTGTGGAAAGAGCTACAAACCTGCTTATAAAGCTTGCAAATAACCTTGATCATGTCATCCCAGAGGTGAATTGCTATTATTCTCATTAGTCTTTCAATTATATTATGTGTGTTTCTATATTATAGATGAATTTATATGCATTAAGTTTTAAGGGACACCAACTAAGTTCTATAACCATGAAAGATCTAAGGGGTCTGCAATTGGCTTTCATTATATTAATATAACTTCTCTTTATCCAGAATTACTATTGATCCTAATTCCAATGAGGAACCATCTCTTAGAACTTTGAAAAGATGTTAAATAGAAAAATTAATTATTTCCTATTTGTTTAATTTTGCTATTTTTTTGTTGTTAATGTGATGCAATCGTGTTATATTAATGGAACATTTTTTTATGTTAAAGGAGTAATGGGAAATAGTGGAGAGTCATGATATGGATCCAAAACCAAGATCCCTTCCTGCGAATAAAGAGGTTTTGGCAAATCTTCCCATCATCACTATCACGAAGGAAATCTTATCTAAGCTAGGGCCATATGCAGAGGGTGCAATTTGCTAGGAGAATTTAGTTGTAGTTGACAAGATGTAACCCTTCATGCTTGAAGTCTTAGGCGGTCAATTCCTTATCCCTTGTAATTGTGTAAACATTATTTACTACAGCAAAATATTTTTGGTTAAGGATTGAAGTTTTATGTATATTGTGTCAGGATGTAACTCATGTCCTATTTTCTAGTTTGATATGAACTGAAAATTGATGATCATACAGGAAAGAGTGAAAGAAGGAGGTTGAAGAAGATAAAAAAGGTGGTGCCTACAAATTGTCACATTTTGTATATTTTAAAGCCTACAAGATGAGGATTGGCCCAAAGAGTCTTCCGAAACATGGTAGAATCTTATGAAAGATTATGGAAGCTTCTGGAACATGGTAGAAGCTTGTCAAGAACTCTGGAATCTTTTGGAACCTAGTAAAAGCCTATAGAAGCTTGTGGAAGCTTATGGAACGTTACGGAACATTATGGAAATTTGTAAAAGCTTGTAGAATTTTATAGATAGGTATACTTTGTACATGAAACATGTAGAGTGGTTTAGAGAATTCTAGAAGGTCAATGAATATCATTAGATCAAGTAGATCTTAACCATCCATTCTAGGTATGAACTAGTATATATACCCTTTGGGGGTTACCTCATTTATACCATAGACATCATAAGCACTTTAGCATTCTTGAGAGAGTTCTTCAATAGAATCATCTTTGCATTCTCCCATATTCCTTCTTCTCCTTAGCAAAGTGTTTTGTGTAGAAGGATGAATTGGGAACGACAGCACAATCAAGTGTCAAACGAGCATTGTCCAAGCTTATTACAGGTGGTATCAGAACATTGTTAGAGATCCTTTGGGTATTATCAAGATGGATGGCTCGAGTGAAGTGACTACCCATAAAGGAAGGGAGATTGAGTGGGTTCCTCCCACCAATAAGAGAAATAGAGATAAGTTTACTACAAGGGATGCCATGGATGAAGTAATGGCTAGGCTCTCAAAGTTGGAGATCACCGTAGGGGAAGATCGAGAGAGGATCGATGATTGAGACCAAAGAGTAGAGGAACTGAAGAAGGGGCAATTTCTACTCTGGGAAAACATGAAAGAGACTATTAGTATCGTTGCCTCGGATGCTTCTGAAAAGGTGAGTTCCTTGTAAATTTCTCTTGTTACTAAAATTATTATACTTGATGAAGCACTTGCTATTTTGGCTGGAAGTAAAGGGAGATTGGAGCTTATGTAAGATGGGTATGGCACAAGGAGTTGTGGAATCTGCTGCTTCCATCACTTCTGCCAAAGTTAAGGTCTCGAAGCCTGAGGCCTTTGGAGGAGCAAGGGATGCAAAGTCCATTGATAACTTCCTTTAGAGTATGGAGCAGTACTTCAAGGCAATTGGTGTTATGAATCATGCCAAGATGATAGATAGTGCTTCCATCTACCTAGTAGAAATAGCTATGGTGTGGTGGAGGAAGCAGTTTCACCTCGAGAATGTAGAGAAGGAAGCCTGAGCCAAATTAAGAAGACTCACACACTCAAAAGGAATTCGAGAATATGTCAGGGATTTTCAAAAGGTATTGTTGGAAATTCCTAATTATCTAGACAACAAGTAAGGTAAAGAAGGAGCTTAAAAGAGTGATAAGCTGAAATAAGGGTCACAAGGAAGAAAAGGGTGGAGAATGTCTGATAATTATGCATTAGTCTATGTTTTTCTAAGTAATTGGCATGTGCTTCCTTGCATAATTAATGATTATTGTTATAGTTTAGGATTCACTTTGTATGTTTTCATTTAGTTTGATTTCCATTGTTGTTCTTTTATGTTTGATGTTAATTTAGGGTAAGAATTGACTATTTTTATGTAGGAAGATGGAGCAAACTGGAGATTGAGCTAGAGATCAAACAGGAAAAGAAAATAGGAGTCTATCTGTTGCAAATTCCCACAATCGTGGGAAGTATAATCTGAGTCATAATGTGGGGCTTCATTAAACTTAGGGTTGTAGGATTATTAAAGCATAATTCAGCCTCCATCATGAAAGGAGGATGAAACCATTATGTAGAAACACCATCCTTGAGTGAAAAACAGAAGTTTCTAGCCTTAAGGAAGGATTGAAGTCAGGGATTATTATCAAGATTGGGTAAAATAGCACATCAATACCAAAATTTCCAGATTTTGGCAAAGAAGAGAAGGAATTTCTTGATTCAATTTTCTGACAATTTTACTTCTTCTATTCTTTGTAAAATGGTTTATTTAAATGTTGATAATGTTATGGAGACCATGATTGGCTGATTTAGTTTTAGGGATTGCTTTTGAGCTATTTTGTTAAAACTCCTACTTTATTGAATTGAATAAAAGTGTCTTTGATGATTGTTGATTTTATTTGTTATCTTGCAACAAATCGAGAGAGCAAGTAAGATTATTTATGTAGGATTGTACAACAAGAGTTGGCAACCTATAGACATATAATCATCATGTCAATTGATTAGTTAGAAGAGAGATCTCAGTGAATTCAATAGATCACCCGTAAGATAGTTTAATAACTAGTTGAATCGGTAGAGTCATTGGGTAGGATGAGAGATCGTTCAATTGATTCCTTTTAATTTGATTAGGGAAAATTAATTATACCTTAAGAGAGGGTAATTAATACATTCGAAAATCTTAGGTGAGACACAATTCGATTAATAAACTAAGAGGGAGACAAGATAGGAAAAAAGTAATCTCAACTCTTTAGATTCTTGAGTTCTGATTTTTCTACATATTGGTATTGTTCAGTGTTCGTTATTAGTCTTTTAATTTTAATTTAATTTTTCAGATTATTTACATTAATTTTTTTTCTTAAACAAATTTTTGTCTGAATTAAGTGGTGTCTAGGCATCAACCCTATAGGTTCGATATCTACTTTTTAACAAGTCATAACCTATTCATTTGCGATTTTTGAGTGTAAAACGAGTAGTTTGTGTTGTATAGTTACGTGTAAACAAGTTTTTGACTTTGTTGTCAAGGATTGATTGTTTAGTATCTTGGTTAATTTATATTACTTTGATTTAATAGTTTTTGATACTTTTCCTTATGTATTTGTAGGTGCATAAACACAATGAGCACGTGAAGATCGATAAAATTTGGTAACGACAAACTATTCGATATCACAAGACACATCAAGACATCTTAGAATGAGGACTGAGACATTTGAAGAGCTAGATGCCAATAAGAAATAGAAAGAACAATGATGGAAGATAGATATTATAAGGAGCAAAGAACTTTTGCAAATTACAATGAGGCACAGTATGGTTGGTAGAGTCGTTAGTCTACAATGTAAGTACTCACTTGGAACATCAAAACCTATTTGAATTTCAGCAAGATGAGTCCAATTCATGGGATTCCAAATTTGACAAAATCATGAAGAAGCTAATAGAAATGGAAGAGAACCAGAAGAGGATGTTTCTCATCTAGGAGGAAAGTCAGAAGAGGATGGAAGAGAAGTTTGATCAAATTTTTAAAAATCATGCCGCTTTTATTCACAACCTGGAGATTTAAGTAAGAACAACTTTCCTATGAATTTTGTAAGAGAAGTGTGGAAGACTCTCTAAGCAATATGGAATTATATCAATGAGAGCAAAATAAGGCTATCAAACTTAGAAATAAGTATGAGCAAGAAGAACCAGTGGAAGACCATGTTGTGCCTGACCTTATAGAAGACTAAGAAATCAAGAAAGAAGATGAAGAAAAGGATAAAAACCCTCCCTATTATCCACTAGTTCTTGATATATCATATGTGAATATCGAAAAATCTTAGGTAGATGTTCATGAAAAGAACTCTATCTTTTAGATTGGTGATGGTCAAATGAAATTTAACATGAATGATGTATTTAAGAATTCGAAGGATAATAACTCATTCAGGATAATTGAAGTGTTCGAATCTTTTGAAGAACAAGAGGATGAAGAATAGATGACAACTGCATCAAGATTTAAGAAGCTATGAGAGTCTCTGTTTGGGAAGCAGAAGAAGTAGAGGAGACGAAGGTGATTAGGGAAGAAAGAGAGTAACTCACCTTCGTACAGGACAAACTGTTGGATTCAGTGGAAGATTTAGAGAGTTTTGTTATTCTCTGTTATATTGACAGTTCACTTGGAAAAAAGGCATTATTGAGCTTAATTGGTTTTCATAATGTTATCCATATTGTCCTTTTGATTATTTTGCAATTTGTAGCTTACTTATAGGCTATAAAACCAATGTTGAATGAAAGAGGTGGAAGCAAGTTGCTTATGATTGATCCTGGTTGAGTTTCTAAGGAAGAGCGTCAAGCTACCAACGTTAAAAGAAGTGCTGCATGGGAGGCAACCCATGGAATTATACTTCCTTTTAGTTGTTTTTGTTTATTTATTGGTGTGTTTCTTTAGTTATGAGCATGTTTGAATTGATTTTGATTGATGTTTAATTTAGTTTTTGTTTGAATTTCAACTTGTTTTCTTTTCAAAATTCTTGTTGATAATATTAATTTGATGTATTTGTAGGCTGTGGGATCATGGAGGACTAATACTAAGCTTGAAAGAAGGTTTAAGATTATAAGAAACATCCCATCCCATGATGGTGGGAATTGGAGTGATTCCCGTGATCGTAGGAAATCTCTCCAGAAACTTTCTGGAGAGAAATCCCACGATCGAGGGAATTGTGTCACGATTGTGGGAATTCCCGTGGGAATTCCCACAATCGTGAGAATTTCATCCCGAGGGAAATTGAAGTTTTCCTCCCCCTTTTTCTTCTTTCACCCATTCTTCAAAAGTTCACTCCTCTCTTTAACCCACGAAAACTCTCCTCCCACTCTCTAAAACTCTTCAATTTTCTCTAGATTTTTGGTATTTTCTTTAACGCTTTTCATTATTCTTATAATCCTTTCTATTTTTCATGCATTAATCATTCAAAAGTACAAAGATTTGGGTAAGATTTTGCTCTATCTGTCTAAAAATCGAATTCACCCATCTCTTTCTCATTTTTGCTGGTTTTCTTCTTACAATGGCATAAAGGAAGATGATGGCTTAGAAACTGACAAAACCGACCAATGAATTGTGCTATGAATTCTCTGGTGAAGGTAAGCGCGATTTAGCGGCATCTCACTATTCTCCATTTCCAATCTACTCGAAGGAATAAGGTACGCGTTTTCGCTACCTTAGGGATAGAGAACTAGTCACTTCTAGGTATTTTGATTTTAAATTGTTAGAAATCATAGGAGTGAGGTAAAAAATAGAACCATTATCTACAAACATAGGTTGGAATAGGTTTGTTCAGTGTGACTTACCTATTCACCCGATGATGAACATAAAGTTTTTCACTATTGTCCGATATAATACTAAAATGGATGTTTTCTGGTTTAGGCTATTCGGTATTGTTTATAAATTGGATTATAATGTCATTAGTGGTCTTTTTGATTTGTCAAACACTAAAGTTTTAGATGATCATGGTGATTTTTATTTGGATAATTATTGGAAAACTCTAGCTAGGGAAAAAACTTTGACTATAAGAATGCACCAAATTCTTTAATCTGTAGTGTTGAGCATTTACTTTTGCACAAATTTATGTGCTTAATTGTGTTCAATGAAAATGAAATTAAAAAATGCTCGGCCAAAGAACTTTTCTTTTTATGGTGCATGGATTGAAAAGTTAAAACTAACATGCCTTTTAGAATTTTTCGATCAATAGTGAGTGTAGTAAATAAAAAGAGTTCATATTTTGGAATGTCTTATATTCCTAGTTTTTCAAGTTTCTAATCCTTACCTTTTTTTTAATCAAAATATCTAAATTTTCTCTTGACATAGATATATGTTTTATATGTAAATATCATGTTGTTACTACTTTATCTCTATTTTATAACCTTGATGTGGGGAAGGTGCGTACAACGCCACATGATATGTTTGGCATATTGTATTTGAGACACTTTGAGATTTTGGAGTTCCATAGAAAATCCTCAAATGCGTACTGCAGTGAGGAATAGGAGGGGCACCAGTACAGCTGCTTCTTGACCCTCCTCATCCCGACTAGTCCCGGAGCTAGAAAAGGAAGCAGTGGAGGAGGAACTGAGTGCACCAGCAGAGGTTAATCGATTTCAACAAATCCTTGACCAGATGGCCTCCAACCAATAGAAAACGACATCCCAACTCAATGATCTTGGCACCCAAATGCGAGAAGTCCATAAGGAGCAGTGCAACCTGAAGAAGAGGTTCCTTAATTTCTGTCGGAGGAACAATTTCAAAGCTCCTTTGCCAACACCGTCGCCACCATCATCTCAATAAGCTTTTCTTACCCTTTTTACTTTTAAATTTTGTTATTTCTTTTGTTTGGTTTAATTTCATTTTTTGATTGGTTCCATGTCATTTTCTTTTGTTTGGTTTAATTTCATTTTTTCTTAGGTTTCATGTCATTTTTTTTGTTTAGTTTGCTATCATTTTTGTTTGGTTTGATGTCATTTGTGTGTTTTAATTTCTTTTGTTTGGTTTGAGGTTATTTTCCCTTATTTGGTGGTTAACTTGTCACGTTGAGGACAATGTGAACTTTAAGTGTGGGAGGTGAAATTGACTTTCTCAATTGCATTGTTTGCATTTTGTTAAATAGGATGCATGTTTAGGCATATCATATGCTTTGTGTTAGCAATGGAACCACATTTGAATCATTCCGATGAATATTGCCATGAGTTATTGTCATGCTAGTTGGAATTAGATTGAATGCATGCTTGAACTCAAATTAGGCTACTTGAGTAGAAAGTGAACCATATAAAGTGATGAAAAGTAGTTAGTTATATAAGCTTAGTCACAAATTGACATTTGAGCAATGAGGTAGTGTAGAGATACATAATGAGAGCCAAAGCGAGGATTGAGCCATATGACTCCATCTATAGTCATTTTATTTCTTTGTTGAGTGATACTTCTTTAGGTTATTACCTTCAGAACTTGCTTTGAATCAATTTGAATCTACTGGATTTATGCTTAACAGAGATGATTAAGGCACTTTTTATGTTAACCCTTGGCTTAAATGACTTACCCTTTGTATTATTCCTTGCTACCCCCATTAAGCCTTGACCTTTTGTTTCTTAAAAACACCCAAAATTTTAAAACCCGGAACCTCATTAACCTACCCATTCACAAGCTTGGTAAAGTATTAAGTAATACATTAGTTAGGATCGTTGTGAAAATATTACCGAGATGAGTTGAATATATTTTTACCTGTTGATTACATTGTATTTATTTTCTATTATATTCATAGTTCTTCCATGTATGATGAAAAAAAATAAAAATGAAAAAAAGTGTTGAAAAAGAAAAGAAAAGAAAAAGGAAGAACAAGTGAGTAACATTAATAAGTGTATAATATTAGTTACATTTGTTTATCTCGGAGTTATATTTTGTCATCCTGTTTTATATGCTTTTTACTTTACGAATGCTTATGTTAACCTTTTCCTCTTTTTACCCACCTTAACCCTTACCATATTATAACCCTAAACAAGTCCTTTTGATCTATTTATGCATGCAATCATTGTAGAGGAGAATTGGTATATTAGCAAGCCTATGGTAGTGTAGTTTCCTACACGAAGTTTGACAAAAACACTAACCATGAAACACTTGAGAGAAATGAGTGAAAACCATGAGGAAGATTCATTTTGCATCTTTACTTATCTTTGAGTGATGGTGCCAATTGTTGAGTTTGTATATGTACACCAATGAAAAAGTAGTTACGATATGTGTATTAACCTGAAATTTAAGTTGGCTTAAATTTGAGTGATTGTATGCTTTGATCTTTGTGAAACTTAAGTTATGAAATTGATTAGCTGTATTTATTTTGTTTGAGGACAATCAAAGATTTAAGTGTGGGGGTATTGATAGTTGTGCATTAGTCTATGTTTTTCTAAGTAATTGGAATGTGTTTTCTAGCATAATTAATGATTATTGTTGTATATTAGGATTCATTTTGTATGTTTTCATTTTGTTTGATTTCTGTTATTGTTCTTTTAAGTTTGATGTTAATTTAGGGGAAGAATTGACTATTTTTAGGTAGGAAGGAAGATGGAGCATCTTGGAGATTGAGCTAGAGATCAAAGAAGAAAAGAAAAGAGGAGTCTATTTGTTGCAAATTCCCACGATTGTGGGAATTATAATCCGAGTCATAATGTGTGGCTTCATTAAACTTAGGGTTTTTAAACTATTAAAGCATAATTAAACCTCCATTATGAAAGGGGGATGAAACCCTTACGTAGAAACACCATTCTTAAGTGAAGAACACAAGTTTCTAGCCTTGAGGAAGGATTGATGTAACATCCCGTTTCCATATAACAGGTTGAACCATAGAAACGGGTACACGTGAGGTTAATCGGAGAGATTAGTAAAATACCTCTCATGCTCATGCATTTGT
>JAOQMS010000008.1:38932142-38943516 GCA_027563885.1 Erythroxylum longipes | reverse complement strand
GTTACTATTCACAGACTTCGTCTGTGGTACTGTTCACAGACGAAAGGATTCGTCTATGTTACTGTTCATAAACTCCTCCTGTGTTTTGGTTCTTCTATGTTCACCTATACCTATCTTCCGTCCCATTGTTGACCCCTCAGACGATAGAATTGGACTAGGATGTCTCATAAAAGTGGTAGATTTTGGAGTCCTCTTTCAATCCATATAAAGAACACTCTAATCCGATCCCTCTAGAGAAAGATATGGCAATCGAAAAATATCATCTATGATACTGTTCACAGACTATGTTCACTTATACCTATCTTCTATCCCATTGTCGACCCTCAGACGATAGAGTTGGACTTGGATGTATTCATGGAAGTTGTAGATTTTGGAATTCTATTTCAAACCATATAAAGGAAACCTTGGTCTGATTCGTCTAGAGAAAGTAATGGCAATCGGAAAACATCATCTGTGTCACAGACTTCGTCTGTGTCATATTCGCGCTATCGTCTGGGTTACTGTTCATGGATATCGTCTGTCCCATTTTTGACCCTCCAGAAGTTATAATTGACCTTCTAGGTCTTCATGAAAGTTATATTTCTTGAAATCCTCTTTCAAACTAGCCAAAGAAGCCCTGGTTTGGATGTCTATAGCAAAAGTTATGCTAGTAACCCTGAAGCACGTATATGTAAAGTGGGGACTCACCAACGCTATCCTTTGAGGTTCTTCAGGTTGAAATGAATAAATGGATAGTCGAAGAGTGATGCTGAATTAAGAAGGAGTGTTGTGGAAGGCAAGTATGAGTGATGAATACACATAATAAGTATGCGACAGTGGTGATATCGGAGAAGAGAAGATAAAACGATAATGTCTAAGGTGTGCTCTTTAGGAGATAAGCATCACGTATTAGGTTATGCTGTATGCAAGTTGGATTTCGGAAATGGGGTCTAACACTTTTGGTATCAGAGCAAGCACGAGTTAGACTCCATAGACGGGGTCCAACATTAGTACCTTCTCCTTGATCCCCAAATGAAGTCCTCCCTCAAACTTGCGACATTTGCCTTCCTCATCACCACAATGTTGGCCGCATATCGGGAAAACTGAGTGAACTTCATCTCATACTCACTCACATTCATATCCCTCTGTGTGAGATTCAGAAACTCTCTGGCCTTCTCTTGTACATAAACCCTAGAGAGGTACTTCTTCCTAAACACTTCCACAAAATCTCTATATGATAACACTGGAGACATAACCTGACTGTGGGGCATTGATTCCTACTAATGCAGTGCATCCCCTTGTAGCAAACTCACTGTATAATCCAATTTCTCTTCATCAGAGCACTTCATCTGAAGTAGGACTCTCTCGCTCCTCTTCAACCATGCTTCAGTCTCTTCTGGATTCGTAGTACCATTAAAATCTACAGCTCCATACTTGTGGAGCTTATCATACTGCCCACTCCTCTCCACCGGAGCTGGCATCGGAAATTGTGACCCTTGGCCCATGACATATGTGAAAGTTTAATCAAAGTCTTGAAAGAACCGCGGATCCATATTAGGCATAGGAGGAGGAGGCGGTGACATTTCATGCTGCACACTAGGTTCCTCAGAATCAGGAGTAGAGTGTGTCCCTGTATCTTGCGGGACGTACGATTCATCCGTACTTCCTCAGTGAGAGCTAGATCTTGCGGGACATACGATTCATCCATACTTCCTCAGTGAGAGCTAGATCGAGTCAGAGCTCCTCGAGTTCTTTTTCGAGGTGGTATATTCACTCCTTCAATTAAAAACATTAAAAAAACTTTTAGTTCATGCTTCAAAAAAACAATTTCAAATAATGTAAAACAATACAAAACAATGCATGAGGTTCATTTAAAAACAATGCATGTTCATTTCATATTTTAAAAACTACTCATTCAAAGCCTAGGATATTCCTAGACCTAGTCCCCATCTTGGACCTAAACCTAGTCGCTCTGATACCATAAGATGCTGGACCCCGTTTTTGGAGCCCAACTGTCCGAATGCCATAAAACTTGAGCTTTTGTATTACCCTATAGGGTTATTTCCATGAACTCTCATTAGCCATCATCGTTTCATCTTCATTCTTATAACATCCCAAAGGTTTCCTTTTATACATATCAAGATATGCTTAAAAGCCAAAGTATGCGCATAACTAAGCCATGCTCCTCCAATCGATTCCCTCACTTTCTTTCCATTAATCCTTTTCTAATCAAAACCAAAAGCTGCAATTTTGTTTTGATGGTTTTTCTCAATACATAAGCACATCAAAATGGTTTGCGAAGTCCATAAATAGAACGAGCTAACGCATTCCCATGAAATGATCCTGTGTAGTCGTGAACAGAATGAACTAACACAATCCCACATAGTGGTTTTTGCGTAGTCGTAAATGTGAGGGAGTCCCTGAAGGAGCTCCATGCCACTTGCGGGCAGGCAGTAGAAGCCTTTAGTCAAAGTGCACTTGACATATATAATGGAGCAGAGCAAACCCACATAACATGCATTTCATAACTTGTAAACTTGTTGCCCAAAATGACACTTTTTCGAAAAGTGATTTCGTAAACATAGTAATTTATTTATTTAAAAATTCATTTTCGCATTCTTTTCAGAAATCATCCACACAATATTCACAAACCAAACACACAGAACTTTCTCAAAACATTCAAAGAGCAATAAATGCACATTTATAATGCAATTGAAAAACATTTACTTTCTTGATTTGGAAGAAACATTAATGGCTTATTATTCAATTATAAAAATGTAACCCACCTTGAATTCCTTGCTTAACAGTTGCTCAAAGTTGCCTCTCTTCTTGCTCCTCTTGCCTCTCCTCTTGATTTCCTTCAACATTGGCAAAATTCCCAATTCAATAAGACTTCCAATTGAGAACTCAAAGAAAAATATATACTAAAATTGAACCTAGAATACTAAACCCATGCATTTCTTAACCTTCATGAACCAAAACCCTTCCAAAAATCCAAAAGTTTAAACATAAACTTACCTTGAATCTTCACCAATTATTGAATCTCTTGGCTTAAATGGAAGCTCTAATCTTCCTTTTTCTTTTTCCCTTATTGAGCAACTTCAAAATCACTATTTAAAAGCTAAGAAAGATAAAACCCTAACTTGCTTCTTCCTTTTCTTTCTAATGGCCGAAACTCTCTCACTTCTCTTCTATTTCATGTTTTTTTTCTTCTTTCTCTTCAAATCACGTTTTTTGTTCATTTATGGCATAAGACACTTTTCCCTCTTCCAATTTTACCTTTAATGAGCCTAGAAAGTTCATTTTGACCTTCCTTATAAGCTTATGCTCTTTTAACCTTAAGAGATCTTCCAAAAATACCCTTCAATCTTCTTACTACTTTAATACAACTAAACCATATAATAAAAATCCTACTAACATTAACATAATAATTAACTCCAAAAAACTTAGTTTATCAAAACCTCATAATTCATTTAAATCATGCTTAAATAATTAAAAAAATTCAGGGCCAACACTAAATATGCCAAACATTTTATCAACATATTCAACCTCAAACTAGGTTGATTTCAAGCCTCTTTCAAGTCTAAATATACCATAGTAAAGTACCTTAGCATTAGTTGTTTCAAACATCACAAAAAGGCAACCTTTCACATTAAAGGCGTTTCCCACGATTTTCGAGGCCTTCCCACGATCGTGGGTTATGTCAACGTAGTGTTTCTCTCCTTTACCTTGCATTTCCCAAGATCATGGAGGCATTCCCATGATCGGTGGTTATCATATCCAAATTCTCTTTTAATCTTTTTTAGATTTTTAACTCCTATATGTTACATCCAAATCTTTATCAATGTTTAACACTCATTTATCACCATTTTCATGGTCATTCTATCTCTAAAACATCCCTATAACAATTCATAATTTATTACTCATCATACACACAAAAATAGGACATAAATATACCCATTTCTTCATCCATGTTTCAACATATATTCAACTCCTTTAACCCATCAATCTATCTTTAATGATCATCATAAATACTTTTATTAAACAAACCATGAAGATCCTTAATATACTTACTTGTTTTAGCTCCAAAGTTTCTTCAAAACATCACATAACCCTAGCTCCTCCAACTCGCATGTTCATCAACTTTCAAGGAGGAATAGGTTAGGTTTTATTTGTAACAAGATGAAGAGATAACAAGGATCTTAAAGAAACAAGGTGAAGGAGTTTGGCTAGAATCAAAGATCTTGAGGGTTGGTGAGATTGTCGTGAGTGGAGAAGAAGAAAATGAAGAAAATAAGAGCTTGTATCTAAAGTGAAAGACAAAAAAGAGAGTCTTTCAAATGAATACGTTGTGAGTGGTGAGTGTGGTGAGTGGTAAGTGTTGTGACACTTGTCACTTGCCATATGTCACCTTATTGTGGTCCCCTATTGGTTTTTTTATAATTAGTCCATTTATCTGTCAATTTCTAGTTCATTTTTCACCCAATTTTCTATGCCACTTGTCAATAAATCCTAATGCCACTTGTCAATTATTTCTATTACCATTTGTCACTTATTTCTACTGCTAAGAATCTATTGTTCTTGTCACTTGACATTTTTTTGAATCCAAAAATACCCATAATTTCATAAATCTCCCAATTGTAACAATTAATTTTGAAACTAATAATTATAAATCACTAAATCAAAATTCACGACATAATAATCCACAATTCACATTATGACCATTTAAAATCTTTTATACCCGAGACATGTCAATTGAGTGCATGTACAGTCATTGTAATATGTATAAAAATCAATATTAACGTGTGTGTATACTAATGTTATGCATGTCAATGTAATGCACTCTTATATTTTCTCTATGCTATTTCTCATATACAGTGATCTAGGACCCTATGTCCTAACCTTTAGTATAGAAAACAGGATATTATAATCGCACTCTAATACACTATGCTATTCTATATTAACTCTATTGCTTCCTTTATCACCTCCAACTCGTCCTTCATAACCAAATTCATCATATATATACAAAACAATGCATATAGGATAACCTTTCCCCAACCAATAAGCTCCTAACCTATAACTTGTTCTTCAACTTTTCGATCATCAATTCATTTGTGCTACAGTTATTAAGAGTTATGGTAAACAACTTGGTGTTGATGTTCTAATCCATTAAACAGTCCACCATCACAGTTGTTAAACTTTCACTTGTATGCGATGTTGTTACATAAATAAACCTACTATTTAGAAATACGAATAAATATCAATTAAAACATAATCAATAAATAAATGATAACAATTTTAAAAAATATCAGTTACCTCAATATTTGACTACATAGAGTTTAGTTTTTATTACTGTAGTTTGATGCATCATCATATAACCTTTCTTTTATTTTTTAGTTCCACATGTGTAATGTGATGGCTACCTATTTGTGAATACTAAACAACAGCTTCAATATTTCTTTCTTTTGATTGTTGTAAATCTTGAAAATGTCTTTCTATACAGTATTTCAATTTAGCATCTTGGATATTGGTTAGATTGAGATAAAAAACATCTTAAAGTTTTTTCTATTGATACTAGAGAGTGGCTATTCATCACCAATGATCATCCTAGATATCAAAAAATTTAAATTGTTACTATCATAACTTGTGTTAGTTATTTCATTCTTCCATCTTATTAGGTTAGGGGTAAAAAATGTTTGATTTCTTGATACGATCTTCTTTCTATTACACAATTCCATATATCTCTTTAAATGAGAGGTTCCACTTTAGAACTTACAGGGAACATCTTATGACAATACTTTCATTTAGCCTTTTCTACTCTGTCACTGATATAGTCTTGTTGAATTAATTTTAAACATTACTTCTCAATAAACCTTCTCTTTTAACCTTAATTATTTCTTCACTTATTATCAAATTAGAACTCTCCACTAGTTAGGGATGGCAATGGATAAGGTTCGGTTTGGGTATTATTACTCTACCCATATCCATATCCATTTTTAATGAATCATTCCATTATCCATTTAAAATCCATCGGTTTTTATGATTTACTACCCATATCCAAGTCCACTGGATTGTTTGGGTTTTTAGATATCCATCAGGTTGTATAGCACATAAAAATATAACTTCTAAATAGAAAATATAAAGAGCAGATTTTTGCAAATGCTCCAAATTAAAATTACTTTAATAATAATAAGTCAAGATTTTGATTTGTATGTCTTAAAAAACCATAAAATTGGAATAATAAAAATCATAATGTCTAGTGAAAAGACAACATATATCTTTCACAATCAAAAACTAGAACAAAGATAAAAATATCCAAAGCTTTGAATTATCTTTGCGTGAACTCCACAACATTCAAAACTCCGTCTCCATATCATTTGTATTATAATCATCGTATAAGAAAATAATATATGTTAACAAATAGAATCAAATTATAAGTTAATTTAATATTTTAAGTAAAAATGAATAAATGATGAGAAATAAAATGAATTACCTAATCAATCACTTCACCGGTTCCTCTTCGCTTGCATTAACATCATCAAAGATCGAAGCAATAACATACGAACTCTGTAAAGTGGAATCTGTAAGGAAGATTCAATACGAAAATTGTATAGGTAAGAAGTTTGAAGTAAAAATGTTGCAAATATTAATAAGGAAATATATATTACCTGAATAATCTCCAAGAATCCAATTTTGCAAGCACATCAATGCTTTAACAGTACTAGCATGAAGTCTTGAGCGATGTGGACTAAGAACCCTACCACCCATGCTAAATGCACTTTCTGAAGCAACTATGGAAACAAGTATTGATAAAATATCTCAGGCAATCATCCTTAGTGTTGGAGACTTGAATTCTTGCTTCCAGTAAGCCAAAATGTCAAAATAGTTATTTTCAATCATTGTATCTTCCTCCAAATAATGATCCAGTTCAGATCTTAAGTTTACCCTTCTTTTCTCTGATTTCTTATACATGGAAAAATTATCGCTGTCTCCACAATCTGCTTGATGTTTTCCAAGATGGATAGCCTCACATGAAGACGATAAAACAACTGAATTAGTACATGTTGTAAAATTTCCTATGTCCTTAGCATGTTTGTCTTGATATTCTAATAATAGTTCATAAAGCAGGCTCTTCTCCCTCTCAATCTCAATATTAGCTTTACTTCCACAAATGTCACTAAAATAGAACTCAACGCAATCTATCTTATTTCTTGGTCTAAAACAAAAGTAATAGCTAGTATTCCATTAAGTGACAATGGGACAACATCTACTTAAATATCACAATGGGACGACATCCACTTAAATAACTTCAACTTTATTTCACAAACATATCGAAAGAACTAGTTCGTAGTAAGGTATTTTCTACTAGAAAAAAGATCTGTTACCTTGTAAAATACTCTCAGTTTGTCACAAATAATGTTTGCCAACTTCCAATCTTCATCACTAGGAAAAGTAAACTTAAGTTGATTATTCAAACATTCCAACCTCTTCAAAACACCTTCATATGGCAAAGCTATCTCAAGCTTCAAATAAGTTGAATTCCACCTTGTCTTACAATCAAGAATTAACTTTTTAAAAGATGAAGTTTGGTTGCATCCTCAAACTTCTCTATCCTTTTAGGAGTTGATGCCCAAAATAAAATACAATCAGGAATTCTTTCTAACCAATCAAGTTTAATATATGAGCACTACATTGCATATGCAAAAATTTTCCATTTAATATAAGAGAATTGGCATCAAGCTTCTCATATAGAAGGTTCATCATTGCTTCATTTGTTTTACAATTGTCCACAACTACAGAAGAAATCTTAGTTTCTAGGCTAAACTCATACAAACACTCCTCTAAAAATTTCAATAGAGTCTCCTTTGTATGTGGGCATGGCACAAATATAAACCTATAAAATAAAATGATAAAAAATTTATTACAACTTAAATATAGAACACAGAATGGTTCTCTAAGTAATTAATATTTAGCATGTATAAAGGAATTAATTACTAAACATGCAAATTACTATATCTATATATGGTAACCAAGATAAAGATTAAGCAAAGTATTTGCATATAACATCTTAAGAAAACTTGATATTGTCAATAAGGAAGGAAATATGTTAAATATAAGAAAATTAATTACCTTAGAATTCAATTTCTAAGAACCCAATCTCCATCAATGAAGTGTCCGGTCACAATCCTATATCCTTTCTTTTGGTTGGAAGTTGTCCACATATCTGTAGTGATAGCAATCTTAGACCCATGATCCTCCAAAAAAATTTTCAAGTTTGATTTTTCACTTATAATCATTTTTAGGATATCATTTCTCAATGTATTACAAGATATCATCCTAAATTCATTGTTTAAACTCACTACAAACCTTCTGAAACCAATCTGAACAACTGTAAACAAAGGATACTCATGCATTACAATCATATTAACTAACTCTCTTCTTGAGAATTCCTGGCTAAATTTGTATCTTTGCAATGTTTTTTTTCCTATCAAACTTAGTCCCACTCCCAATTAATAATGTTTTCTGGCCTCCAACAAGCCTTAAATGTTTCTTTAGACAATACTTGATCAAATGCTCACACAGATGTGAAGTCCCGTTCGTACCTTTAACAGAAAGCTTTCCTTTGCAATGCTTACACTCGGCCTTATCAACACCTTTCACAGTCACCAAAGTAAACTCTAGGCATACAGGAGAAGTACGCTTCTTGCTTTTAGTTACACCACGATCACCAGAGTCCATAGCTGTAAGCTCCTCTTCATCATGAGGTGGACTAGATAATTTCTTTACTGTATGATTCTCAACTCCTTTATTAATGATCTCTTGATGATTCTTAGACATCATCTCTTTTAACTTATGTCATAAAGAAAACAACCTAAAAAAATTTACTTAGTAAATGATTAGTTGTACAGGGCCAACTTTGACAAATAAAAGTCAAATAAAATAGAGCCTTTATTTCAATTTTCACCTCATCCCTTACATTTTATAAGATTAATATATTTTTAACTAATTGCTATTATTCTCTAATAAACAATTCTAATTTTTCAATTAGGAATAAGGTAGTAAACTAGCAATAAAAATCTATCACATTACATGATGTTCCCAATACCATAAAAAGTGTACAACGAAGATTCCAGTGGCAAGCATACAAAACTTTATATTTATTTATATGACTACATTATAAATTCAAAGTCACTAAAGATCATCATGCTATGGTAAGTGGACATTTTAGAATTATTTTGCTAATAATGAGATAAGTAGGTTAGAGCGAGAAATTAAGAGCGAGATCTTAGGTTATCAACCAGAATAAATGAATTAAATTATTATTCTATTTAAGGTTTTATTAATATTAACTTTGATATCTTCTTAAAATTATTAAAATGATCAACCAACTCTAGCTGAATGTTTAAAATTAGATATGAAAATCCAAAATCTAAAAATGTTTCTTTATTATACGACTAAAACATAAGATTCAATATTAAATCCCCTGACTAGTTGTTCTTATATGTACTATTGAAGAAGAAAGAAAACTATAATTAGATAATCAATCAAATATAAACAAATTTCATAATTATATGACTAGAACATATTTATTGAAGAACAAGTTCTTTGATTTGCTATTCCATCTGTGAAAAAGGAAAAAAACAAAAAAAGAGAAAACAGAAGTGGACACTTTTTTTGCAATTTCATCCACCAAATTTAATAAATTGGAAATTAGCCCTATGCACTACAACATGACTTTGAAATTAATTTGTTTAGAGAATGGGACTTTTGAGAGAACGTAAAATGGTATTTTGAAAAACAATATTCATACCAAGTACTAAGAGTCTGCAGATCTAGGCTTTACAAAGTGGCCAGCAAACATCAGAGAAGCTTGAGATGAAGTTGGTACCGGTGACCCAAAAACAACCGCACTAAGTGGGAGGTTGGTGGCTTCCAATGAAAAGCGAACTGAAGGATCGTGATTCGTAGTATCTCCTTGAGGAGTCACTCAGGGGATTATTGTCTAATTTTGTTTTGATCATTGATGAGTTCATCTATTGGTAAAAAAATTGACATAAAATTGGGTATATAAAAGATTGAAGGTGTAAGGGAAAACGTCACCATTTAAAGGAATTAATTAAGATAATCTGCTTTGAGAACTGAAAGGTCACTGATGGAATGACTAAAATGAAGGGAATCCTTTTACCTGGAAAAAGGTGAGATGTAAAGTGGGGATTTTGAAGTTGTTTCTCCTCAGAAAATATTAATATTTTATTATATTTAACCATAAATATTCAAGAAAAAACAGAAAAATATAGTTAATAAAAAACGGGTCAGGTATGGGTATCCATCGGTTTGGGTTATCACTAGACCCATATCCACATCCATATCCACATCCAATTTTCAGCATCCATTTAAAATCTATTTTTTAGCCTCTATGTCCATTTTTCCGGGTTGGGTGGTGTATATATTAATCAGGTTGAAAACCCACTACCATCCCTACCACTAGTATATTGTCTGGTAATAGATTAGAACTCTCTAGTGAAGGAATATGCTCATCCATCTGAAATAATTAACATATACGAATATATAAGTTATTCATGGATATTAACATGTATACATTCACTTTAACATTTTAACAAACAAATATAGGACTGTGTGATCAATGCAATCTCAATCTTAATTTAAGCAATTTGGACCATTTTTTATATTATCAAACTTATCTTAATGTCTTTTTCCTTGTTTTATATCATCATGTCATCATATCATCATATTATAAGGTTAATCCCATTCTAGCAATTCTTATATAATTGCATAAAGAAAACTAATACTGCCACCAGCATAAATGGAGTACTTTAGTAAATGGAAATGTCACTAATATTAATTTTTTAACTTCCAAGTCTAAGAGTGAATGTTATAATAGTTGACATAGATGTTCTTTGCATTAACATTTAACTATAAATATAAAAGACAATGCAAACTAACTTAATCAACTTTATATACCAAACCTTCAACTTTATATACCAAACTATGTTATTAAGGATTTATATGTATAAACCTTATATATATAGACCTTGATTATATTAACCATATAGTCATTAAGAATAGTACTATAAAATGTTTCCAAGTAGAAATTGTTAATTAAAGCCAGACATAAACCTAAGTTTATAGAGAAAATAACTCAAAACGGCAAGAACATGAAAGCAATAATCAAGAGAAAACAAGGATATACATGAGGAAACAATTATACTTAATTTGATCATTAAAGTTTAAATTATCAAGGCTTTTTGAACCTAAATTAGTATTGTGTTGAAAAGGAATGATTCCAAGCATTTACAGTCTGTTTGGTTACTGTCTCCAATATGCAGAGACGGAACGAGACGGAAATTTGGAGACGGAACATAACAGAAATTGG